>JAQIXV010000187.1:0-72312 GCA_034700625.1 Tectocepheus velatus
CATTTCCACCAAATTTTTCAAATCAAGAATCAAATAAAAATATGTTTTCCTTTTCTTCAAAAGAATTTTAATTAAATGAAATGAAATTTAATATAATTTAAATTACAAAATTATTTTGAATCTAATTGGATAACATCGTTCTTTTGATATTTTTTGGACTAGATAATTTTGTTGCACACCTATGTGCCAAGCTTATCGTCATGAAAAATATCATTTTATTTAGAAATAATTGTTCAAAATTAACAAAAATTCAAAACTGGTTAAGTGTTGACATGAACAATATTTCAAAAGTTATATAAAAAAGCAATTAATTAATGATTGAAAAAAGCGGTCAAAAAGGGAATCCCATAACAAAGTGTTATTTAAATTGTTTGTTGAGAACAGAAGTTATTTTGATACCACCTATGAAATTGACCAATCTCCTTGTCTAACTTGGTGAAATGGGGTCGCCGTAAGTACTTCTTATTGAGCCAAATAACAGTTTCAGGGTCGTTCTTTAATTTTAAAAGATTCAGAACATTTCAAATTGATATTGATGACGTACCTGAGGCATGAGGTAAAATGGTAGTAACTTGGCAACTATATAATTGATTATCCCTGTACCAAAACGGTAGATATCAAATCGGATCTTCCATTTCAATGGAGATATCGGTATAAATGATGTCATAAAAGATGACTTTATATCCAGAAAAGGAATAGTCAAATACCAGACCTCCGCCGGAGGATTCATTACTAATGTGAGTTTAGCGCTAAACTTGGTCAGACCATAGCCGAAAAGTGTCGGGGTAATTGTCACGTTTAAAATCGACTCGTGTTTGTTAGAATTTGTACCAAATTCAATTGAACAATTTGAATAGTGATTTTCGTATAGCCTTTTAGCGATGTCGAACAATTTACCCTTGGTCAAAACTCTTTGCCACGATACGATTCCACACACGTTGTGAATTATATTGAAATGCTGTAGGTCACTCACGTTTCCATAATTGTCCTGATCATTTAAGTAATTTCAAAAGTTAATAAACGTTTATAACCATTGTTTAAGATATAGTTACCAAGATATGTCCACGATAAACAGTGTTGAGTTCTGAGCAAAATATATGTTTATCAAAATCTTTCATTTTGTGCGGTTCCCAATCTGGCTCTAGGTCCTGCTCGTGGTACCAGACATATACCAATCCATTCATTTCCAAAGTTTTGTATTTATTAATCGAAGCATTCGGTGGACCTAACGATAGAAAAGGATAAGTTGTGAGAGAACTGACCTCATGTCAAATACATACGATCTAATCCGGGTACTGAAGTACAAACACCGTCGCCATTGAAAGACCACATATGAAAAGGACACCGGATTTCCTCTCCAACAACAGTACCGCCTATACCGAGATGTGCGCCCATATGGGGACAGAATGCGTCCAAAACATGAACTCTTCCCGATTGAGTTCTATATGCAACTAGGTCTTTTTCGATGTAGTAGAGAGGGACGAGACGACCCGGTTTCAGATCGGAGCTTCTAATGAGAGGATACCAACTGTTGGGAAAGGGTTGTATCATTTCATCCGATGAGTACGACTTCGGGTCTGTTGTTTTGGGATTGAAACATATATAATCGAGGTTAATCTGAAAGTCAAAAAAGTTAATTAGAACTATATTTATTTGAGCAAGATCATCTGTTTGATTTACAGCATTAAATGTGGTTTTGCTCCAGAACTTAATCAAACTGTAAATGATTATGGCCACAATTAGCCAGGACACCAAATGAATCTTGTCTATTTCCACAATTGATATCAAAAATTCATTAATGATATTCATTTCCACAAATTTATTAAATCAAAAATCAAATAAAAAAATGTTTTCCTTTTCTTCAAAAGAATTTTAATTAAATTAAATGGAGTTTAATATCATTTAATTAAAGACTTGTTTTGAATTCTAATTGGATAACAATTTTCAATATTAAAAAGTTTTTGAAATTCAATAAAAAGTTTTGAAAATAACTTTTGATTTGAGACTATTTATTGTGAAAAGAGGTGTCACTCAAAGCCAATGAAAACCAATTGTGTGACGCGTTGTCCGACTATATAAACAAACGTTACGTAAGACTAAAGACTAAAAACACAAAACATTGAAAAAGTTATTCATTTATTACAGTAATAGTAATAATAGTAATACTATTTATTTCATTCATTTATTTATTGAATATTTTTAAGAATCCATTCAATGATTCGGTAAATAATTTGAGAAAACAATTCAAAAGTGATTTAACATTAAAAGTGTAAAAATAGTGACAAATAAACCATAAAATAAATAATTAGTTATTTTCTACACATTTTCTAAACATTACAATAATTTTTAGAATAATTAAAAATTAGGATAAAAATCAGAAACCAATTAATAATTTCAATAATAATTTCAGTGATAAGTAATGTATAAATGTTTTGTAAAATGACTAAAATATTAACAAAATTCAACGAATAAAGAGATTAAAGAGTTATTTGTTTCAAACATTTTGATGAAAAGCACTTTTACTGTCAGTTAATGTTAGCCAAGAATCTAATTATTGTTTTGTTTCCTATTATTCCCTGTATTTCAAACATTTCTTATGGACTCAGAACTCATTTCTTTCGGTTAATCGACAGAAGAGAACATTATTTGAGAATTTTTTTGCCGTTAAATACATTCAAAACGTCTCATATCTGACACACACTTAGGGAACGGGATTCGAATCGAAGGGAATGTTCGCCCACTTTATAAAATTGGTTAAACTCTTGACCGGAACGTTATGTCCCAAAGCTTTGACCCGAAGGTTGCGGTCGTCTGTCAATAGAACTGATTCCCGGAAAATACTGTTCGACTCAACTGTTGGAGAGCCGTCGGAAGGGGTTTTATCGTCAATGAAGTGAAGGCATGCCTTCAAAATCAAGTCGTCGTTAGAATTGCCCTAAATTTCAGACAAAAATTGGATTAAAAATGTCTTAATTTGAATGAATGAGAGGTAAGACCTGTGAGTCACTCAAAGATTCAGAAATAAAATTAATATTTTCGAGAAGAGATCCCTTGGAAGTGATTGCCTTCAGTCTAAGGCTTTTGTCATTGAAGGCGGAGACCAAGTATTCGATGGTCTCAGAGGCGACTTTCCCCACATTCCCGATGTGGTCGTCGCTGAAGGTCAAAGGTTTGGCCGTTTTGAGGCCCCGGGCTTTCAAACCATTCAATTCGTTAATGACTGCACAGAATAGAGAGTAAAACATAAAAATAATCGATTGATTCGATGGACAGACCGATGAGGGGAACGATTAGATCATAATATTTAGAATTAATAATTCGTTTGATTTTGTCCAAGTGGTCGATATAGCAGTTTGTGTCCGGTATTATATATCGCGGTTGGATTACAATACGGGACGGCTTTCTCTGATTCTCTTCACTCAACACAGCCTTCGAGTCATTCAAAACAAATTAAAATTAAATATTGAATCAAATGATTGAATAAATTGAATATTACATCAAAAGTCTGTTTAATTATTTCCTGTCTGTCCTTCGCTTTCTTGAGCTTCTCCTGCAATGACCACAACTTCTCGATTTCTATCTGTTCAGCGCTTTTGGGGTTCGACTCAATTGTATTGAGAGAGTAATTGGTCTCAACTGAGGACTCGTTAGAGAACTCGTCGTTTTCAGTCTCAGACTATTTGAGGCATAGAATCGAAAATTGAATCAATTGTCTGAAAAATGGATCAAATCCTTACGATTTCTAATTCAGTGATTGTTTTCCCGATTTCTTCGACAGGACTTTGAATTGATGTCGGAATAAGTGAAACGAATCTCTTCTTTTCGACGTCGTATTTGAGGTACGGCTCAACAATTCCGCACAAATAGTCACCAAAGTATTGAATAGCAGTTATGCGAAGACAAGTTCTCGCTTTTTCCTTATCATAAGGCGGTTGTGCGAATTGTATGCATTGGGGAGACCCCAGTAGTGGTAGAAAACCTGCCAAAGAGGTGTCCTCTGGAAGAATGATGGGCTCACATCCCTCTAATTTACTGCCCAATAGTTTCACTGATCGGACGTTTATTTTTGTCAAAAGAGTCAAAAACTCAGCGAAAATACTCCAAACATCTCCTCTGCAACTGAATTGATAACAATTTAGACTTTAATTCAATCATTAAATTAATTTTACTTCAATTTGAAGTCCGAAGGGGGCGGTGGGGGACACCATAACTGCTTCTGACAGGACATCCAATCGGTCCACAACTTGATTGTCGGCAAAAGTTCCGATAAGTCGTCACTGATTTGGTCTGAATTGGTTTCGGAGCGCTTTTGCGAATTGATAGCGCACTCCAACATCAATGAGATCATAGCAAACGTCACCTGAATTGCCTGTTCCTGAAGAAGGGACCGACAGTTCTGACCGAAAGATGTGTCTGTTTTGAGGTAAACAACATATTTAAAGGAATTCTATTTGTTTAGATTGAATACCTTTGAGGGAAGTGTGAAAAACTGCAAACATATTGATTGCCAACAATTGTGTCAATCGCTGAGACATAACAGGAATGGGTGACCGACGGAGAAGTGACCGAAATTCGGCTAACATTTGGTTAACAACGGGTATGAATGTCTCCATTCTATTGAATAATCAATAAAATAGATAAATCAACAAATAAGGGACAGAATGAGGACTTACCCGACTCTGGAGAACAGTTTTCCGTGAGTGTGAAGAAAACTCAATACAAAACGTTTATTCAACTGAAAGGCAAACAATCATTAGATTTATTTGGAAAGCCTTCGAGTCTTACGTCAACAGATGAAAGTGAGTCCAACTCATCCTTTGAACTGTTGTTCTCCTCTTCGAACAGTTGTTTATAATTGGAAGTGACTGCAGAAGTGCCGTCAGAACGGATCCAAATCTCAATTCTCTCCTTATCTTTGGTCAAAACCTCCAACTCTTCTTCCAATCGCTTCTTTTGATTAATGAAATCCTGTTTTCTCTTCTTTTCATTCAATTCGTACTAAAAACGAAAAAAATCAAAACTAACGGAAAGAGAGGTAAAGGTGTGAAGGCCTACCTTTTTCCTGACCTCATCAAAAATGGTCAAAAGGTTGTCTCTGGCCGTTAGAAACGGATTACTTGCGGCCAAACTTCTCATATAATAATAGACGGCATCTAATCGTCTGTTTTGATACATCGCGAGTAAAGCCAACTGATTATAACTGCGACCGTTCTTTGGGGCCAACATCTGAGCCCTTAAATAGAAGCTAAACAACAGACAAAAAGCATTAATTTAAACAAAACACTAAATAAATGGCAGAGTTTTGCTTACAATTTACTCTTAACGAAGTTTGAGTTACGTGTCTCACACTCCCGATAGCGGGAGAGGTCTCCCAAATAGAGGTATATCTTTTGGGCCGAAATTGAGGCCAACTTAAGAGTGTCATAGTTTTCGGTATCCGAATCGTATTCGTGTGACAAAAGCTTTTCGATAACAAATCCATACGTCTCTTGCATTTTAACCAATAGGTTCTCGAAGAATAGGGACGCCTCGTCTATGATCTTATGGAGTAATGTCTTCAACTCTGTCTGTTGTTCACTGTTTTGGTCCATCAGTCGTCTGTAGTGTTCGATAAACTGATAAAAGGCTGACTTCCATAACCGCTGTTCGACATTGAGTTCGGCACAGACTCTGAGGTCGTGCAGAATAATGGTTTCGTAACGCAATTGTATTCTATACCGGATTTGTTCCAACTTTTGTGGTTCGTTCATACATAGGATCAAATCATTTTCGGCGGCCATCGCTTCCGTCAGATTCTTCTCGATATTGGGTTTGAGTTTCTTTCGGGAGACCTCCGGGTTCTCCACCGAAGCGGCGGACATGAAGTGCGGAATCGCGTATTCGCTGTAACTATTTGTCCGCAAATATGGCGACAATTGTTGATAATTATCGACATTAGAGTTGGTGTCCGGACTCGAAGACGGAGAATACTGGGGCGGAACCACTGCAGACACGTGTTGTGTCGGACGTATGACAACACATGGTTTGGTTGAGTTTATTGGCTTATGGCTGGCGTTCGGCTGCTGTGAGCGAGAGGTCGGTGGCGGCGGAGGAAGGAATGAGTTGTCGGGTGAGGCCTGGATTACGTTCCAATCGGTTGACGGCAGGTTTTGGTTCGATGGCAGTCGTATTAGTCCTCTGTGTGGCTGTGGTTCTGCACTCGTCTGCGCCACCGGTTCCACGAATGGCTCACTCGGGGTCTGTTCGTAATGAGTCTGTTCTGATATTTTCTCATTCATTAACTCATTTTGCTATTGATTTGAAGCAAAAATAAATTTCAATAAAAATTCAAAATTATTGGAAATACTTTCGATTGAGTTCTTATTCTATTTCTAAATCTGTTTCTGAATTTCATAAGAATTTTGACTTTTTTAGAGAAACTGAAGAAGAATTTTGAGGAAACAGTTCTTAAAACTGTTTTTATTGAAAATATTAATCAATTATTTGATAAATGAATGAAAAGTATTGATTAAAAGCTATTCTCGAGCTTTGAATTGAAATGAATTGATTGAAAATATGATTAAAAAGTGAATTACTTTTTTCAATTTGAGAAAACGGGGAGGAATTTGCTGCTCAAATGTGTTTACGTATCGGTGTTGTTGAGGTTTCGACACATACTTCCGTTGGCTTTGGTTTTCGGTTTTGTTTCGCGACTTATTGTCGGCATTACTATAATTATTATCACTTCTGTTGAGTCCGTTCCCTGTGTTTGATGTTTGGCTCCGATTCTGTCTCTGATTTCTATGAGGTTTTGGTATATCTTTTGGCAAATTGTGTTTGAATTCCATATTATAGTAATCGTCGTATTCTTCGACTCTCCTCTGAAACCCGACTTCGGGTTTACTCTCGAAGTTATGGCTCACTTTGGGCTCAAATTGTTTCCCTTTTTTATTAGTCGTGTCCTCATTATTGGCCGTTCCCTCAAACGTTTCATTGGATTTGTGTTTATTCTGATCGAAAGGTTTTATTTTTGTAAAGTTTTCGTTAGAACTCCTGTCGAAGTGTCTGTCCGTTTGCGGCGCTCTTTCTTTCCTCTGATATTCACTTCTGTCTGACTTCTCATGTCTTTCATATCTCTCACTCTTTGGTGTCTGTTGTCTGTCATTCCTCTCAAAGCGTTCGTGTCTTTCATGTCTGTCGGGTCTCTGATGTCTGTCCCGTTTGTCACTCTTTTCTGGTCTATCGATGGTTTCGTTCCTTTCATTTCTGTCTCGTCTTTCGTTTCGATCGCTTTTCTGACGATAAGTGCCTTAAAAGCAAAAAAAAATTTACAATTCAATCAAAAAATCAATTGAATACCTGTTTTGGTATTGTTTTGATGTCTCCTCTCATTTCTGTCAGTCTTTTCAACGCTTTGGACAGAATTTCTTTGGTTTGTCTTCTCTGAGGATTTGTCTGAAGACTTGTCACTGTTTTTATCGGAAGGAGTGGTCGTATTGGTCACTGTTTTGGGCGGAACATAGACTTTGATGTCAGGCTTTTTGACGACACTTCTGTTGCCATTATTATTGGATTTATTGTCCGATTGTTTTGAATCAAAATTTGGTTCAGTTTTCTGTTGGATCTCTTGCTTTGACTCATCGATTGTCTCACTTTTTTGATTACCTGAACATTAAAAACAGTTCAATCAATCGATAAAAACAATTAATAAATAAAAAGTCAAACAAAGAGTTGTCACAAAACTCCGGGTATTTACCGACGGTTTCGTTGTCCCCCTTTTTGGCCAAAATCTTTCCCATTCCCGGCTTATATAACGCCATTTCCGGTCTCTTCTTCACTGCGGAGACATTTTTATTCTTCAAATCCATTTGTTATGTATTTAACGATAATTTTGAAGAAATCATTAAAAAGTTTAATTGAATTTGAATTTGAGTTTTGTTTTTAACTTTCGTTTCAAATGCGAAGTCTTTTTGTGTTTGACTTTCGCTTTAACTCAATGTTAGTAAACAAACAAAAAACATATCATTTGTTTCGATACATAAATTATGTCTCAAATTGTTTTTCTCAATGAATTTCATTGAAATTATAGAAATTTTTATTTCATTTGTTTTAATAAAGTTTTTATTTGTTTAGAATTCTTGTCAACATCTATAATGTGCTAAATTATCATGGTAACAATAGTTTAAATTTGATTTTAAATAATATTTCTTTAAGTTTATAAAAATTGAGAATTAGTAAAATAGTCAAGATGGAATTTACTCCATAGTAATCTTAAAACTTGATAGAACAATTTTATTAATGATTCTGTTTATAAGCAAGGCATTTTAGAATTGAAAAACTCAATAATTCTACTCTTGTTTATAGATTATAAGTTACTGTAGTAACACATCTATTGACAGTCCATTCAAAGTGAGTCCAACCAATAGGTAACGAAAAATGAGTCGTTCAGGTAATCCTGGACCTCCTCCCGAGCAAACATCTGTCACTATAACAATGAAAGTCTTTTCTGTCAAAACAAAGACAGAGTTCTAACCGTTTATTATGAGTCCACTGAACACAATCATAAGTTTGAAAAATGGCTCTTGGTTTATTAAATAAATTGATTGAATTCAACAAAATTAGTGAAAGTTTGAGTTCACTTCAAGAAAAGTTGAAACAATGTGTTGAAAGTGAGTTGAAATTTGATTCAAAAGACAATCCAAATGTTATTGATTTGAAATTTTGCAAAAATGAGATCAAAATTTTTGAAACAAACAACAAATTGAAAGGATTCAAATGTTTTTGGCCTAAATGTGGATTCAAAACAAATATTTTTCATCTACTTGTAATACATCGTATGATTCACACGAATCGGAAACAATTTAATTGCATTTATTGTGAAAAGAAATTCATAACAAAATCAAAGTTGAATTCACACCAACTCTTGCACTCAAATAGAAGACAATTTAAATGCGATTGGAGTGGATGTGGAAAGACATTCAAATCGAAAGTTTATTTGAACAAGCACACACGATTCATTCACCTGAACGAAAGAAAACATGCATGTGACTTTCAGAATTGCAAGATGAAATTCGCGACCAGTCATGAATTAAAAAGACACCGTTTGAGTCATTCTAATCAAAAGATTTTTAGATGCGATTGGAGTGGATGTCAAAAATATTTTAAACAAAAAGATAATGTTATTCGACACAAACGGATGACTCATTTGAAGATCGAAAGTAATAAACCAAAGAATTGATTGAAATGATATTTAATTTTCAAAATTTATTCGATTCTTAAAAACAGACCAAACATTCAAATCTGTGAAATAATTTTCAGTCAAAACGAAGAGAGAGTTTACACTAAATTTTTTAATAATTTTAAAATAAAATTTGAATTACAATTAAAGGAGATGTATATGAGGTCTGTTTTCTGGAGATTATTGGGTTTTTCTAAACTTATACAAAAAGAAAATATTTTAATCCTTTCTTATCTTTTCTTTGAATTCAAATAAATATCTCAACTTTAAGTTCTAACCATTTATTGTGAGTTCACTCAACACAACCATTAGTTTCAAAATATGTCTTTTGATTTATTGAGTAAATTGAAACAATTTAAGGAAATTAGTGAAAGTTTGCGTTCAATTCAACAAAATGTAAAAAATGAGTTGATTTCCGATTCAGACAACGAAACCGATGGAATCGATTTGAAATATTGCAAAAATGAAGTGAATATTTTGGAAACAAACAACAAATTGAAAAGATTCAGATGTTTTTGGCCTAAATGTCGGTTCAATACAAATAATTTTCATCTACTCGTCGATCATCGTATGATTCACACGAATCAGAAACAATTTAATTGCATTTATTGTGAAAAGAGATTCACAACGAAATCATCGTTGAATTCACACCAACTCTTGCATTCAAACAGAAGACAATTTAAATGCGATTGGAGTGGATGTGGAAAGACATTCAGATCCAGCAATTATCTGAGAATTCACAAAAGATTAATTCACCTGAACCAAAGTAAATATGGCTGCGACTTCCAGGATTGCGAAAGGAAATTCTTGGACAAATGTGCTCTGGAAAGACACCGTTTGAGTCATTCAAATGAAAAACATTTCAAATGCGATTGGATTGGATGTGGAAAGGCTTTCAAACATAAAGAATATGTTAATCGACACAAAAGAATCACTCATTTGAAGAATTAAATAGAAAAACAAGTTTTCATTTAAATTACATTCAATTGTATTAAACATTTATTTTATTTGTAATACTATTAAATACAATGATTTCAATAAAAACCTATTATTATACAAAAGTTATGATAAAAATAAATAACAAAAATAAATGAAATCAAAACTAATTATAATTTAATTCCGATTCTTAAAAACAGACCAAACATTCAAAACTGTGTAAAACTTTTCAGTCAAAACTAAGGGAGAGTTTATACAAAAAAATTAAAACAATTTTTAAATAAAATTAAAAACAGAAGCGAATGTGAGGTCTGAGTCATAATAAAAATTTATAAATAATTTACAAAAAAAATTCAAAATAAATGAATACTATTTTGGAATGAGATTCCACTTCCGACTGTCCTCTGAGTTACACAAAGACATTATCACAATATCTCCAATCGATTCGGTCTTAACGCCTAAACAGAGTCCGGCGGCTATTGAATAGATTGCAGTGTTTTTCTGCCGAAAACAATCGAAAAATCAGTCAATAATTAAAACAAAAAACAATTGAAATTCCAATACATTAGTGGAATGTTTCCAGTCCTGAGTGCCACCCATTTCGTGACATTTGGCTAAATGAGGATATTTGTCATCTGAGTCGAGACACAGCTTCTGACCCAATCTTATGTCATGTTTTGCCGTTTCGTACCATAACTTCAAACGCAAACAAAGGTTAGAAACAGCGGTAAAACAGCAGAAGAATGGATACCTGTCTCCTAATTTTGGCACATTTCTGAAGAAGTAGTTTCGAACCCTTGTATGTGACCTCAGACTCGGATTCGATGCAGAGTTTAGTATTCGATAATTGGATTAAGTATTTGTCGATAACTTTAGGCGTTTTTCTGAACAATTGTTTCGCAATTTTATTACTTTTAGACATTTTTTGTTTAATCGCTTTTTTTCTTTCCTCCAAATCTTCTTTAGGCGACGGAGGCTTCAGATCCGGGTATATATTCTTCAGATACCACTCAAACGAAGTGCAGTTCAACTTATCTCTCAATTTGATCCGTTCGGTGATATCGCCGTAAGACTTGTTTATAGCGTCCGGTCTTTGAGTGAAATAATATTTCTGTTCGCAAACCAAATGAAGACAAGAGTCAGGAAAGGGTTCACATATGAGACAAATCCTACTTTGAAGTCATCCATCCAGACGTGAGCCACACGTAATGAGTTGTAAGTTAAGGTGTCCTCACCGGTGGGCGAACCATAAGGACGTCTTTGTCTGAATACGTGTCCGACTCGAGAACAGGGAATGATTTCCAGTCTTCCGCCGCATAACCATATCTTTGGGGAAAATAATCAGTTTATCAGACATTGGATCAAATTATTGTGATTTGGATTTACCCGAAAAGATATCTCCAGATTCTCTCCACCCCTTAAATCACAAAATAAATAAAAAGTCAATTAAAAAATCATAACAACAGCTGAAGACGTGATTAGAGACCATATATCCATTCCTGAGTCGTATTCTCCCATTTCATAGAAGTAGTTGCGATCGATAGCGAAGAGTCCGCCCGCCATTGTTGGAGACCTGACACACAATAAACAGTCTTTTAATCATAACTTCAAATCAAAGGTAAATAATTACGGAATCGGTTTAATGAAGTCCTCCTTATTTATGAGACTATTGTGAGGAACGGAATCCCATTTGAAGTGAAGTCCCCTATAATTCAATTCAAATTAATTTGAATTTTAATGAAATCAATTGACAATCAGACGAACCAATTGAAGCCTCCCTTCACTATAGGAGATGAGGTGTATTCAAAAGTATTGGCACTTATTATATCAATTATGGGACAGACAACTGTCGACCGGTTCTCATGAATGCGAGTAAGAAGTGGTGTCAACCACTCGACGTTCACTTCGCAGTGGCTGTCGAGGAAGACAAGGACCTGACCGGTCGAGTGGTGGGCGCCAAACATTCGGGCTCTGATAAGTCCGGCCCTCTCTGGGGTTCGGATCAGTTTGACTTTTGGGGGAAGTTTTGTGTAAACGAATTCCATTAGTTTTCCTTTGATTTCACCTTTAATTCAGACAAATAGGAGTAAAGACATTCAATTGAGACAATTGTTACGAACCGTCATCACTGAAGTCGTCGACGAGTATTATCTCTTTAAGAAGTTTGTCATTAGTTCTGTCGATAACACTGTAGACAGTCCTCAATAGTGTAGTAAACGCTTCGTTATAGAAACATATGATAACCGAAGCGGTCGGCAGTTCACTGACCGGAACAAACGGCTGACGAGTTTTGCACAAACCGTTTCTCGTGTCCGGCAGTTGTCTCCTGAAGCCTATCCTATTGCTGATGAGGACATTGAAGGCGTGTTTCTTAAAGCCTTCGTCTTTGACTTTCTTATCCTCTTTTGTGTTAATGATTCCCAAACTAATGAGATCTGTATTACCGGAAGCGTTGGCCGACAGCCTTATGGCTGAGTTATACCAATTTATGTCTTGTTTTCGTTGGAACTCGTCTTCGATGGGGTCGTCATTAATAAGATTGGATTCGATTCTTCTCTTGTTCTCCACTTTCCTCAAGAGTTTCAATTGATTTAAATGATTGTTATCTGAGTTTAGACGTGACTTCAGTTTATGTCTGACCGGAAGTCGAGATACAAACGAGTCTTTAGTTTTGTTTAAGTCATAACTCTTTGAATTGATTTGATTTTTCAAAACATATAAATAGATAATCAAAACCCAAACCACAGACGTTATGACAATACCGCAGAAGAATGACTTCATTCGGATCATAGTTTTCGGATCACTTCTCTTCTGATGACAACCACTCGAGAAGAAGAAGGGATCAAATCTTTTACGACATTTGTTTCAATTGATTTGCGGACAAATTAATGGCGAAAAACGTGTTATTTGTCGACAAAATAGGCGTTAATTTCAGTGAAATTTGAGAAAAAGTTTTCCAAAATAAAAAAACTATAAAAATATATAAACAATAAAAAAGTTTTGGCAATAAGTCATCTGAAAAATTATTTATTCATGTGTTGTGACGAACATAACTCTCCTGGGATTTATTCATTAATATTAACGAGCACATTATCGTAATTGAAACTGAGCATGGCTCATTTGACATCCATGTTAAATGACATTTCAATACATGAAACAAACGAATTGATAAATAGATTAATAAATAATTTTTTATAAATATTTGATTAGATTTTTATCATATGTTTAGCTAAACATCAAAACAATTGTTTTGTTTACAAATTAATTGTCAGAAAGTGTTTCACGTGTTTGACATTTGTGTTGAACATAAAGTACGTCAAAATTATTATACGATTCTTATATCCAGAATATTCTTTGCCTGGAATCAAGTTCTTCAGGTTGAAGATTATTTTCAATTATCTTCTTTTTCTTAAACATCTAGGTGAATTTTAATGAAAACAATGTTGGATCAATTGAAATATCAGTTAGAAAATTTGTTTTAATAAATAAATAAGGAACACGGTTTGTACTATCTCATTTACACGATAAACTAGTATCACTTGAATACTAATTTTTCCTTGACTAGTTTGAAATTGATTTTATCCCGGATCTCTTCAGATAGGATATCCTGTAAATTGGTTTTTATTGAATTAAGATAACTCTTCGCGACTAACGTTGATATTCTTGAGACCATAAACTCAATAATTTTCTTAAGAAAACGAATTCCAGTGATTTTCTCCGGAATATTGACATCAACTTTGAATCCATTGATTTTCATAACATTAACGTCATTCAACTCAAAGTCTCCATTGATGTGCTCGGTTATTCCAAATTGAATTCTTATATCTTGGATCTATTCAATTGAAAACAAATCAATTATCATCAATAAATTTATCAATGATTTCAACTCAACTGTTATTATAGCGGTTTCCTCGAAGTCTCGCCGGAAAAGGTTAGTCACCTTCCAGTCATAGACACCGACCAAGTCTTTGAAAGATACGATTATATCGTATTTAAGTTTCTGTTCGTTCAGCTCTTGGCAAACGGGTTGACCAATAATTTTGAAGTCCTTATCGATTGTGAGCTTCCCATTACTTAACCTAACTTTGAGCCCATCCTTCCTCTCGATTGGTTTTAACCTTAGAAGGTTTGGTACAAATTTCTTCAAAATTTCCATTACCTATGAAGACAACTCATAAAATCATCAAGACAATATCCTAGAAAAATCGTCAAGCTCACCTTAAATTTGACTTTCTCCTCCTCCATTTCGCACTTCCATCTCCACCTTTTAGTGATGGGCTCCCAATCATTAGATACCGTATTGAGTGAAGTGTCGTCGAACACCATTTGTTCAGATAAGACATCATTCAATTGTTTATTAATTTCCGGCTTTTCTTAAACAAATAAATTGATTAAAATTATCGATCATTTAAATCAAGTCTTCAGATACTCACCGAAAATGGTTTGCAATAAACCAAAGACGAGAAACAAATGAAAACTATTCGGTAAAACAAATTCATAATTCATTGAACATAACATTAAAGACAAAAAACTAACGATGAGTTCAAAAACTTTAGAAAATTTGTTTCCATTTTTGTCTATTATAAGTCTAAAAGTCGATTATAAGGTCAAAAACGAGATTCCGGACAAATTATTGTCGCTTTTCCTTCCGTTATATGCGTTTCCACTCATAAATTGATGTCATTTATAGTGATTACGAATAAAACTTATTTAATATTTCTATAGAAATGATTGGAAATTATTGAATAATTTTAATGAATCACTCAATTCAACACAACTTTTTAAGGAATCATAAATTTTCTTGGTAATTCTTGGTAATTTCTTGGTAATCATATTACGAACATATAGTAAATTTGTAAAGAGCAAGTTCAAATTCAAAACACGTTTTATTGAGAAATTCAAAAACATCACAAAAATTTGATTTAAGGCCGGATTTTAACCTTTTCTCGAATTGAATCCACGAAAACCTCTCTCAAATTCTTCGTTATAGAACTCATTGATCCATGGGCAATGATTGTGGATATTCTAGATACAATAAATTGCATGGTGTATTTGACCAAATTCACTTGAGATATATTCTCCGGGATATTCACGTTAACAACCATTCCCTGGACTCTACCGACCTTTAAGTCATGCAATTTAGTCCTCTGAGAGGCGTTCTCTTTGACCACTAACTCAGTAATGATTTGTTTAACCTAGATCATCATAAATAAAGCAATCAGAATTATGAAGCAAGGTGAAAAAATGCTGGACTCAACTGAAATCAAAGCACTTTCAGAGAAGTTATATCCGAAGAGATTATATAATTTCCATTCGTATGAACCCATTAAGTCATCGAAGGATAGCATAAAATCATATTCTTTTGTATTGTCTTCCAATTGCTTACAGAAGGGTTGGCCCAATATTTTGTAACCACTCTTTACGTTCAGTACTCCGTTTTCGAGGTGAACCTTAGCCAACATTCCTCTTATAATGGGCTTGAGTTTCAATTGATCAGGGGCAAATTTTTTCGCCAATTTCGATATCTATAACAAAATTATTTTCAAATCAAATGAATAGATTAAAGCAAAAGACCTTATTATTGAAGGCCTCCTTATTTAAAGAACACGTAAGCTGTGCATCATCTGATCCAGGTGTGTTTGAAACTGAATTTTCGGTGACTATAGAGGGAGTCTGTCCCGATTCGATCAAATTCTCCTCGATTTCAAGTTCCAACTTAACTGTTGTTGAATCAACCGATTGAGGACTGGTTTGGATCTTATTTAAAGTTCGATCGGTTGACCCAAAGTCGTGTAAATCATAGTCTAGTTTTGGATCATCTTTTACAAGGAATTCATACATTCATTGAAATTACATAAAAACAAATACCAATTGAGACAAACCTGTGATCAGAATAGTTTTGCCACAAATAGTGAGCGAAATGACTAATAAAATGAATATATTTTCTCTAATCATAACTGATTGACAACTAATCCGATATTGAATTCAGATTTGATTTAATCGATGAAAAAATGTTGAAAAAAAACGGATCGGAAACACTTGTTTCCTTCCTCAGCAACAATCTACTAGGTTAATTCCAATTTTTTCAAAACTCAGCTTGCTCTAATGAATAGATTAATGAAAAAATTCAGTCAAATTAAAAAAATAAATGATTTTTAATTCAAATATTAGTCAAAAAACATTACAAAATATTTCAAAATTTTAAAACTTTCAGTAATTTTCGGACAAAAATACAAAAAACTATTTAATAAAACCAAATAAATGTTTAATTTGCGATCAAAATGAAAAATGTCATCAAATAATTGGATTTAAATCAATTTTTTGCATAACTTTGTATATAATTTATAATTATATAGATTTATACGTATATAAAGGCATTCAATGAATTAAGTAGAAAAGGGGTTAAAACTAAAACTTTTGTCAAATTATTTAGTTATTAATTGAATTGAAGAGACTTTTAATTCTATTATTTATATCAACCGACCCTTCAATCAACTCTTCGATCGTAAAAATGTGGGACCCATTCGGTCGAAAGTATTGTTCAATAAGTTCTTCACTCAACTCAATACTCAAGTCATGTATTGATAAATGTTTTTGAGCCTCAAATAAGTCGAAACAGAATTTGTATTTTCGTCCATTGCTTTGTTCACTACATTGGATACACTCCAACACTCGGCTATACCTCATGTGGCGTCGAATGTGGTCTTCAGACGACTCTTGTACTTCACTCTCTTGTAATGGAGTCGACGTTTCTCTACACATAGTATTAATGGGTTTACAAACGGGACAGTACTCTACTCTTCCCGTAAATGAGTTGACAAAACTGTCAGTCGCTTGAAAATCATGGAAAGAGTGGATCCAATCGGAAGTCATACAAAATCGTTTGATTTTAATCTTATTCTCTTCAGACTTCCAGTGCTTATCCATTGAAGTGAACTTTTCGACCGAATCGTGAGTTTTATCGCAAAAAACGCATTGAATTTGTTTTGGGAAATGACTCTTATAGTGGACTTCCGACTCATTTCGATCCATAAATGACTTATATTCCCCACAGAAGACACACAAATAGGTTTTGTCCTCAATTGCGGGTTCGATGAGAGGCTGTTCCTGAGATCCAATGGCTTCGATTTGAGGTGCGGGTTCTGGCCTTTGGTTTACTTCTTGTTCTGTTATTTGATTGGTTGCCGTCTCTGCGCTCTGAATGGACTCTATATTATCGTTTTGAGCATTAGTTTCACTCTCTTTCGGTTCATTCGTTTCAAATATTGGCTCAACTTTTGGCACAATTTTGATGAACGGCTTAATGTCCGGACATTCAATTTTAGGCTTAATGTCGACGCTCTCGACCTGAGTTATTGTTGTCTGACTCGTTTGTGACGCTATATTTTCGACCGGAGGGTTGGTTTGTGCCTCTTCTACGACGGGATTGGGCTCTTGCGCTGAAATTACTTCTGTTCCCATGTCTTCCATCGGCGGATCCGTTTGTGACTCTTCTCTAATAACAGGCATCGGTTCGACAGTTTCGATGGCAGGGGTTTCTGTCGGAGGAGTTTCCATGGATTCCATGCCTTCGATCTCAGAGTCAGTTTGCGTCTCATTTCTGATAATAGACGAGGAATCGACACTTTGGACGGGAGGGATGCCTTCTGTTGAGTCATTCACTTCTGATTCATTTTGATCGTCGATTATATCGTCATTTCGTTCAACATTTGGTTCAACTGTTGTCTCTATTTTGGCAAATGAAGGCACTCTGGGCTCAAAACTTTTGTCGTTAGAGACCATCGGATCCCTTGACATGACTTGAGATGAGGACAAGTTGTGTAGTCTTTTAAGATGTGGTGAAGAAATCACTTCGATCTCCATTTCCTTTGAAACGATAGAAAATCAATGAAAATAACGAAAGGATTAACAAATGAATTACCGAATCCGAGTCAACGGTTTGGTGGCAATCGGTTTGTGGGAACTGTTTATAGTAGTGACTCATAATTGTGTTATTACTGTCATAAATGTCTGACTTCATGTAATCGATGATAACGTCGAAGAGTTTATTGAATGCATTTTTTCTATCAAAGGATTGTTTACTCAAATTGTGTCGAAATACAATCAAATCGAACTTAATTTGTTCGAAACGTCTGTAAAACACATTCTTAAGCCTCTTCTTAATTATCATTAAATCGATCGGATATATGGGTTTCGGATCCGGATATATATCTGAAGCGTTGGCGAAAGAGGAGCCAATAGTTGTGTTCAAAAGTTTGTCGAATTCTATAAAAAAAAATTGATTTAGTTATCAAAGAGTCAAAAATATGTCATAACACAAACCTCTGGCCCATCCGACGCAAGCAAATTGTCTTATATCTTGAACGGTCTGCTCATTACATTCCCAGTGAGGCCAGTCCTCTGGTGTCGAGATATAGAAACCCATTTTGTCATTGTCATCTAATTCAAGGGAAGGGTAAACATCTTCTTCCAAAGCGTTGGGATTCCAAACGTTTGACAAATCCCATGGACTCAGTCTTTTGGAGCTGTTGTCACTCAAATTGACGACAAACCTCTTGTAGAGCGAAGTCGGAAAGAATTTACTAAAATCTGATTCACTGACGACTGTGCACTTAACCCAACCAAAGTCGTTGACAATAGTCAAAAAGGGTTCGCCCTCTCTTATGAGACCACTCATATATATACCCATAGCATAGGTTTGTCTCAGAATAATAAAGTCTGAGATCTCTTCTGAGTTATCCAGAAATGAATATTCGATTTCAAAGACAGTCGTATCGTCCGGTGCTTCTGAGGTCTGATCCAATTGTAAACTCAATTTGATTGCATTTATTGGATTCGATTTGAAGTCAATTGATTTAATTATCGCAAAGATATGATCCGATTCTTTTGTCTCATTCCTTGGATTCTTATAACTCTTCATTTGATTCGGTAAATGTGAAGTCAAACCCTTTTTCTTCAACCATTCGATGTATTCGTAGTGACCGGGCCTTAGATACACGACTCTGTCCCCTATTTGTGGCAAATAAGGAGACTTTACGACATCCGTCCGACAAATCCATCGCTGGAAAGCACCTGAAATGCAAACAATTGTAAGGATTTTGATTAAAATTAACAGTAATTCAATAATACGGTTATGTTCTTCAAAGTCAGGTCTTGAAGTTTTAGGGGAATCAGACGTCTGTTCACTCTTTCCTTTCAATCGTTTGCTTCTTCGCTTCGATTCACTCTTTGGAGATATTTTGTCGACATTTTGGTCGCAAACCTGTTCCTCATTAGAGGTGTTTATTGACAACTTTTGGGTGACTTCTTGTGCGGAACAGTTGGTCTCAGTCCTACGCTTTTTAGCCAACGGTTCTTCTATTGCTGAAGAAGTGGAGGGAGAGTCCATTTGATTGGATTTTCTTTTTGAAGTCGAAGGCAATGAATTGTCGTTTGAGTTAAGCCTTAGTTTCAAAACCGGAGAAACGTTTGACTGAATTACTTTCACAACTGTTTGTTGACCCGTATTTCCAGACTTTATCTTAACTGAGATCTCATTTGGCACACAATTTGCAGAACTCACTGCAGGGGTCGGTGCGGCAGTTGGTTCTGATGATTGTCGGATAGCAGTTGTACTGATTGAAGGTGTCGGTGGAGGAGTTGGTTGTGCTGTCTTTGGTACAGAAGTTGCACTGATTGAAGGGGTCAGTACAGCAGTTGGTTGTGCTGTCTGTCGGACAGCAGTAGAACTGATTGCAGATATATGCGCGGGAGGAGGAGGACCTGTTTGTCGGAGAGGTGTAGTGCTGACTGAAGGTGTATGAGCGGGAGGGGGTTGTGTTGTTTGTCGAACTGGAGTAGCACTGACTGAAGAAGTGTGTGCGGGCGGTGGGGGCGCTGTTTGTCGAAGAGGTGTACTGATTGGAGCGGTCGATGGGGTTTGTTGTGTCGACTGTCGAACATTCGAAACGTTAGATTCAACGAAAAGACTTTTATCGATTGTTTTCGGAGGAGAACTGGTTTTGTCTGACTTTTCCGGTGAACTTTGAGGTGTCCTCAGCGGTCCTCTGATGAGAGGCTTAGCCCACTTCCAAAGTGTCTCTATTTTGATCCAACCCTCCCATACGTCTAAGATTAAAAACTTTTTGAAAAATTTGTCCAAATGTGTCTTCAGAGTGAGATTTGGATCTTTCGATTTAATCAAATCATATAAATCTTCGCAAATATCGATAACTTTAGTGAACTTCTCTTTAATCCCTTCCGTAAAGGGAAACGTTTTCAGAGGAATTTTATTGACTGCCTCTCCGTTTGCTTTCCTCTTATTAAACTCAATGACGTCTTTCTTATATCTGTCAAACACTCCGACCTTTGTATCGGATATCTCTTTAATCATATTAAACATATCGATCCTCAACTGCTTATAAATAACTTTGATCTCAATGTCGTAATACTTTTCCATAAATACTTGTTTACCAAACGGAAGGGTTGACGACAAATGAGATCGGATTTGACTCTTCATATCAGTCGATAGCTTACGCGACTGAGTCTCGATTCTAAACATTAAAACAATTAATTATTTTTTAATCAAAATATATGATAAGGAGTCGTAAGGACTCACTTCATAAGCATTTCATCGAATTGTTTTGTTAACGACTCGTCTTCAAACAGATTCCGTTTTCCGTCTGATAACTGTCCGAAAAATTAAAACATTATATAAAAATTGATACCATTTTTGACAAATCAGAGGAACTTTTGAATTATTACTTGAATTATATCTTTTATATCTTTGACTAGACTTTCGGCTAAACCGTCGGGAAGTTTGTGGACTGGTATCGAAAAGTTGTTAACAACTTTAGGATTGTTGACAACTGTTATCACAGAATTAATCGATTGAGTGCTTGTCTGAGCACTCGAGAGGTCTGAAGAGTTTGTCGTCGTTATAGAAGGCCGGCTCTCAACTGTATTCACCGCTAAAACAAAATATAATTTAAATGACTTTCAAATTGAGAACCAAATAAAAACCTGAAACTGGTTTAGGAGTCAACACTTGTTTGGCAACTGGTGTCGGAGAACCGGTCGGACAACTTGTGTCGGTAATCACTTTAGGGACGACTGGCTTCGGTGTCACTGTCTGTGCAACAACTGGTTTAGTGACCACTTGAGGGGAAGCGGCTCCCGAAGAGACCGTTTCCGGGGCAACAGGTCTCGGAGTGGCCACTTGTGGAACCGACGAGTTATCACAACTGACAGTAGGCTTCAATTTATTCCTTGCTAACTCTTCGTCGAAAGCCTTTAATTTAGTTCTGATGGCAGCAAACGCGAGCTCCGGGTTAGCCATCGATCGTAGAACAGATGATACAATAGTTCCCGTAAAGTCTTTGACATATGCGGCGACATCAGTGACTTGTAGTCGAAGTCCCAATTGATGTTTGTATCCAATTATATCATAAAAAGGTTTACTTATTCTTTCGATAAGATTAACAAAATTCGTGTCATTTGAAGTGTTGTTCGAATTATTTGTCGCTGTCTTTGAAATACTATTGAATTTATTGATTTCAGACTTGATTTTTATGATGAGTTCTGCCATTTTTCCGTTGAAGTAAAGGATTGCATAGTTTTTCGACTTATCCATTGATTCCTCGTCTATACACAAAGTGGTCGCAAGAAATGAGTAGAGTTCCCATGGATTGGGTTCCGCTTCGACCCTATAATTAGATTTAAATTAATTTTGAATTATCCATCAATTGATGTCTGACTTCATTAAAATTGATTCAAACACTTCTTCGTCGTCTCCGGAATACTGATAATTGAAATAAAATATTAGATTTTATTTGATTTTGAAAAAAATTCGTAGTTTTATACGTCTTTTAAGTATCTAATGATGGCTTCCTTCAGTTGGGGCGACATATTTGGACATTCGGGTGAAGAACTGGAGTCACTTAAAGCAGAATCTGATGGGGAGGGCACTGAATGATAGGATGAAGAGCACGATGGGGTGCGGCTTCGGTTAATGCTATCGTTAATGTTATCTACTAATGGATTGGCAGTGGACTGACGAGAAGTAGAGGGAAGGCATTCATCAATCACTGCTCTTTGACTTCTGGAAGCACTTCCGTTCGATCGAAGATGTTTCGAAGGCGTCCCTAAATATAACCAATAAATAAAATATTAAGCATTTTATTAGAAGTCATTCCTAACCCGAAGATGAAGAGGGAGAGGATTGCGAGGGGTTTGTCACTGACTTTCTTTTGGAACGGCTCTCCTTCTCGAGCGGCGATTGAAAGCCTAAAACCACTTCCGAATCGCATTTACTTAAAATGTCTTAAAATCAAAACAAAAACAAATCAATAATTTTGAACAAAACATAGTCTTCGGGTACTCTTACCACGAATTCTGTCATCAAATTCTTTTACTGTCAAACGACAGTCTCTCACATAATCCGAGAGAAGGTTTTCACCATTTATTTGGTGCTCACTATTCTTCAGGTGATCAATGAATAGTGACTTTGAGAAGAACTTATGTTCGCAGTTCTCATCAAAACATCTGAACCGATAGTAATTGAAATGTTGTCTTAAATGTAACTCTTGAGTGGCTTTTGGCTCTTCACTTAAAAAACTTATCGCAAAATCTCTTGTCTGACAGTATTTACACTTATATTGAGTTAATTCCTGTCCTGTAATCAAATGGCAATTAATTTGAGACAATCTTTAGTTACGGTTTAAAAACCTTCGGATAGTTTGGGGTCCAGACATCGGAAGTGAAACAAATGTCTGCATTGAATGCATGCGATTGTTGGCGGACCGACGATGAAGTCTTCGGCGCCATTGCAAACACAGACCTCTTTATTAGGTTTTGTCTGTTTGTCATAAAACGTGAGTTTATAGTGTCTTACGATATGATCGCAAAGACTGCAACCGATTAACAGTTGTCTGACATTGTCTTCCGGCAAATACTTGACTCTCCTCTTCTTCAGACAGTTCTCGACAGCAGTGCAATAGTCGATCAAATTCTCGACCATATCATCAAACTCTTGGGACCCGTCGTTGCCATCGGACTCTTCATCGGTGTCTCGATTGGGATCATTGAAAACCTGTCTCTTGTGGTTCAACATAATGTGGTCCCGAAGATCACGTTTGAAGACCTCTTTTGATGGACAAAATATGCAGAAGAAGAATGGATCCATATTTGGGATGAATTAAAAAACAAAACAATTGTTTAATTAAAAACATAAATAACAGTTTTGAACGACAACTGCAATGCAATGTCTATTACATCAACTTTTAATACAAATTTTTGGTTACCATAGAAACAGACGGAAAACACTTTCAGTGTTCAAAGTGTTTGTCAACAAAATAACGCCACCTCTTGACTCGTAATCTCATATAATTTGTTTGCATTCAATTTACCAGGGTACAAATTGACTTTAGCTTGCTTAATTTAATGATTATTTTGAGGATCAATTGAGTGGTTTGTATGTCTGTAATGTGTTTCATATTCTGAGTTAAGAGGGGTTTACGCCTAAAGATTAGTTGAAAACAATTAATAAAAATTCAGAATAATTCAAATGTGATTAAAGAGAAGCATAATTTCAAATTGAAACTATCAAGCAAGCCCAATGAGTCAGTTAAACAAGTGTAGTTCATTAAATGATCTTGTTCAACTTGAAAAATTTCATCCATTGATTTTCATAAAACATTGAAATGACCTAAAATTCAATAAATGTTTTCAATGGACGTGTCATCGATTGGATGACTATTTTTAGATAAACTAACAAATGGTTCAAATGATTGACTCAAACGATTCCATCAGAAAAATAGATAATTCTTGGATTTTGTCAGAAATTATTGAATTCCTTTCAGAAAAAACTTCTATCTAAACATATTTGACGTCAACTCAATTGAGAAATATTGCGAGATATCGATAATTGAAATGTCTAATTTGCACCTGATCATTTTTGTTTTGATTGACATAAACTATAACAAACTTACGATAAAAGGTTTTCTAAGCATTTCTCCAAAAGTTATATAAATTGAAGACTAGTTTGTCGTCAATCAACAGAGAAATCGTTTGCAAGTGAGGGCAGACCAAAGGGGTCTCCACATAATATTTGCTTTCACTTGCGTTGGTCATACCCCTCTGGTCTTAGTTTTGTCTTTGTCCTTGTTTAATCTCACCATCAATCATCGTCACGTTCAACATGCTAATTTCTAACAAACTTTTGGAGACAGCTCATCAATTTTCTATTACGAATGAGGCTCTCAAATATTGTAAGTTGTTCTTGATTTAATTATGATTAATTTTATCGAATTTCAATAGACCAGGTTCATCAAAATCATTAATCCAACAGAAAATTTATCATCATTTTTTGTCATTCAATTGATTTGGTTCAACCATTTCTACGGCTTATTTGGGAATAATTAGTATTAAATCAAAACTATTATACAATTGTAAATCAGCAAGATCATGTCAAAAACTTTTCTGAAGCTAATTTAAATAAATTTATCGGCAAAATGCATTCTTTGTATAATTTAATGACAATCAAGGTAGAAATCCCGATTAATTTCCAAGAATTTTCACCTACTTTTCATAGCCAACAATAATTATTATAACCTTCAAATCCATTAATCATTTTAATGAAAAACAAATATTAATATTTGTTTCAAAAACTGAGTCACTCATAATTTATAAAACAAATTAATATTGAAAATCTAATGCAAGTTCAGTTGCATTTCATTGGAAAACCTCTTGGAAATCACCTTCAGATTGACATAAAGCAGATCTAAACCCAAAAACGTGAGTATTGTTTGAGTGCCGGAAAGGAATTAATTATCCAAACGATTGCATCAATTAATCATTTTCTGAGATCTTCTCTGAATTGATGTAAACATAATTCATTGGAATTCAAAGAAGTGTTTCTAATGTCAGACATATCGTCAGAAAAGCACTCGATTTAAGACGAGAGCAAAAAGCCATTAGTTTTAGTCGTGATTTCAATAGTAGTCTCATTAACGAAACGAATGGAAATTTTTATTATTATAACGAAAGACAAGGAGAGGAAGAAGAAAAAATTTCACTGAATTTTATTGCAATTCTGGTTCTCTGTTGAGCACAGCTTTGAGTCCTGTTTTGACTTTCATAAGAGCCTTAATCGTTGCGAAGTCATAAATACTGGGAATTCCCAGTAATTAAGTAACGGAATCCCCGTCTTATCGTTTTGTGGATCTCTTTTTCAAAAGTCTTTTGTAAGTCTTGAGTGAAAAAAAAGTTTTCATCAGTTAATACCCAAAAGTGATATTTCCGTTCACTTCGAAAGTATTCAAATTATTTTTTTCTGTCGATATTTAACTTGAAAATCAAGTTTTCAAAACTCATTTAATCATTAAAATAGCTGTGAGTTTGTGTTTATATGTTTTGGTTATCAGAAAAAGAGTTTTGTTTGAAAAAAAAATCTATTTCGTGATAACAAGTGTTGTGGTGTGAAAATCGAGTCAAACATTTCATTTCAATAAACAGATATATTTTTATTTTGAAATCTGTGTTTCAATTATCTCTAATTGATTTGTAAGAACCAATTCAGTGATGAACTCCTATTTGATTCTCGCATTTGTTTTGTTAATTGGAGTCAATTGCAGTGAGTATTGATTTTCTTGAATTTGAATTACTTTCCAAACAATTTATTTTAAACATTTAATGACTTGAAAATATTTCTTGATTTTTATGAATTTTTATTATCGAGGTTATCTTATATAAATGTTTATCAATGATTAAATTATTTATAGATTTTTTTTGAAAAATAAATAAATTGATAAATTGAACAAAATTGAGCTTGAATCATTTCAAATTCTTGAAACTTTAAGCTTGATAATAATTTTCTAAAAAATTCCATTAAAACCAAAAATAATTATTATTGACATACATATCAAGTGAAAAAATTTGAGATCATTATGTTAATTAACCTAGCTAATTCGTACAAACATGTGTAAAGTAACGTTATTGAAACTATGCAGGTGACTTTTAACGACATCAATTTTATTTAATGTGAGAGAAAGGATTACAAAATAGTAAAATAGAGGGCAACAACTACCTAGTTCAATTTGACCAAGAATATTCTTTAAATGTTTTCAATTTCCAATTAAACATAAAAACAGATCCATTGGCTGACGAAGAGTTTGTCGAAACGAATACAAGTACTGAATCTCCAGGACTACCACCAAATGAATTGGTGACTCAGACAACAGATTTTGTCGTAGATTTGATTGACTCAACAACTCCTGTGGAGGACACGACATCCAACACTCAATTGCCTACAACTGATGAGTCAGTGGTAATGAGCGGTAATGACTGCTCTCAATGTCTCGAACCAAAGTATTTGAAGCACTACTACGCGAAGGGATGTAAACCTGTTTTGGATGAAAACTGTAATAACTGTCCGAAAAAGTTTGACTGCAGTCAAAAAGTCAATATTGTTGTGGGATCTGACGGTAAGTCTGAAAAACTCAATGATCAAGCACACATTTATCATATTTCAAAATGTTCTAGAGTGTTATTACAATGGAAGCAAGTTCAAAGTTGGCGAAAATGTTCCAGTTGATAATCCGTGCAGAATATGTCAGTGCGGGTATGGCTTCAATCACGAATACACTTTGCAGTACAGCACACCCTTCACAACAGTTCATTGCATAACAATTGAATGTCCGGAACATTTTGGTGTCCATCGGTTCCCTTTGGTTCCACTTCAGGCAGACTTCGACAACATTCACAACTGTTATAACGTTTATCAGCCAAACAAATGCTGTGCCGTCTCTAAGAAATGTTTAGGTATTGACATCTGAGTGACACTTAAGTTGAAAAAACAATTGAATATTTGTGTTAAGGTATCGATAAGTTGACGGATGAAAAGGTTTGCGAATATAACGGAAAGACGTATCGAATCGGAGAAAAGATTTATCCGATTGAAGACAAGTGTAAAGTTTGTATTTGCGATAAGGAGTGGGACTCAAACGTAACGACAGCCAACACCGGCTGTTATGACGTTAAGTGCAACCTGGATGTCGACCGCCAATTAAGAATCGGATGTCTTCCCATTTATCACGAGAGCACGTGTTGTCCAATTGATTACTACTGTCGTAAGTATTTTCACTCACACCTCAAGATTTGATTCTTAAGATTTCAAATGATTTCAAATTTCAGCCGAAAAGTATTCAGAGCAGGACATCGCCACTTGCAGTCAGGCACCAGACTCTGGCCCCTGTATCTCCACATTCAAGAGATTCTATTATGACGTACGCGACGGTCGGTGCCATTCATTTGTTTTCAGCGGATGCGGAGGCAATCCAAACAACTTCAGGACTGTTGAAGACTGTCAGCAAAGTTGTGGCAAATTCAGTCCCGATTCAGATCAGACGGCAGGCCATAAGAGTGAACCAAATTCGACCGATGGTCACAACCATTGTATAGTAAATGAGGAAAAGTATTCAATTGGAAGTAAATTAGATATCGGAAGGAAGTGCGTCGACTGCGAGTGTCGTATTCCTCCCGATTTCACGTGTATTCAGAAGTCATGTCCGACTCCACCCCTTGATTGTAGGGTCTCTTATAGTCAGGACTCCTGTTGTCCTCTAATTGACTGTAATTACAACATAAGTGAGTAAACCCTTCAAAATAAACATAAAATTTCATTTAAAAACTGTTTTCAATCGATTCTCTGATAAAACATTTGAACCAATTTTTAGTGATTGAAGTGAATTCAGATCTGAATAATTGTGGAAATAGTTTAAGACTTTCTCTCTTTCTCTGGCTTTGGGTTTCACTTATCTCTGGTTACTATAATCGGTTGGCTTTCCCTTTACTTCTCAAATAATTCTTTGAAAACAATATATTCAATAACTTTCCATTACTTATAGCAAACGATAAGCCGTTTAATCCACTCAGTTGTCCGACGCCTATGTGTATGAAGGGCTGCCGATTCGAGACATATCCAGACCGATGTCCGACTTGTGTTTGTGAGCCACTGATCAAAGACCAAGAAGTGCCTGAATTTGACTTAAGTGATGTGTAAATTGAGTTCTTGTATAAAAAATATTGTTTTTCTAAATTCAAGTCCAAAACATTCATTACTTTCTATTTTAAAATAAATTCTATTAAAAACTTTTCTAAAATAAATTGAAAATAATTTGAAATTTGATTCAAAAATAATTTTTTTCCTAAAAATTGGTTGAAAATTGTTATAAAAGGATATTTTCATCTGATTTGTTGACGTCTTGTTATTAATGGGTTTTATTTCCGTTGAAAACAAATCACAGGAAAAATATTCTTAAAATATCTTTTGAAACAATGAGAACATAAACATCGATAAGAATTTTCATCTTGCATTGAATGTCGAATTGAATTTTCGTAAGTTTTCTTGCAATTAAGATAATTGAACAAGTCAAAATCAATTGAATCATTTTTTTCAGTTTAATTGCATTTTAGAGTGAAATTCATGTGAATTGAGGAATGGCTTCGAGGCCTACAAATGAAGAATAATTTGTGGCTATAGTTCACACAATTATCCGATAAATAGGTCACAAATTTCTAGGAAGGGCTCAGCCTTTTGGGTAATGGCTTTCCCGGGAAAGACATCGAATAAACATTTTTATGTCTGATTAGATTAATGACTCACTTCGAACAGAATAATTGCACAGAATTTCTATTAATTTTTTTTTATTTTTCTTCTTATTTTCAAATCGAAAGTAAATTTCAAAAATTTCGAAAAGATTTTCATTTTTGAAATATATCTTAAAAAGAGATCAATATTTCATGAATTGGTTATCTCTTCTCAAAAACAAATGGATAAAAAAGTTTCGAAATATAATTGGAAATGAGATCTGTCTGATCAGGATATAAAATAATCTTGTAAATAAAGATACTATTCATTTAATCGCATAGAATATAAAGGAAATTTCTAAGAAAAGGGCCTTGCTTCAATAAAATTGTACTTTTATAGGATGTTTAAGGATATAATGCCAGACATAATACATTAAATACATTATAGCTACAAAGTCTGAGATAAAGTACAATTTTATTTAGTGTAATATTTCAAAAAGTTTTCAGTTTGCAAGGTTATTTTCATTGTGTAATAACTCATTTAACCAAAGACTTTAAAAGCTCCCACATATTGTCAGATCATAATTGGAGATAACTTTAGCTACGGATCACTGAATCAAAGTATAATGAAAACCTTTTTCGTTGGAAATTTCAATATCTTGATACAATTTCAATAGAGTATCTTGGGGCAAATGTTGCGTATAATTTCCATTTATAATCCGATGAAAGGTCCCTCCCCCACACTCACCCATTAATTGTCTAGTTCACTTTGCACTTTTCAAAAAAGGATTCTGAGAATTACAAGGTGGGTTTCTTTATTGAAAGTTTATTAGATATAACTAGCTTATCTCTTTATATCTATTTAAATTTGAAATTACAAGTAACAATGTATATGAAAAGGTTTATTTTCAAAGTAAAACATTGAAAAAGAGATATTTTAAACATTCTTTTGTGCTGAGTGAAGGTCTAGAAGTCTAGACCTTGTTTAATATTTAATATAATACAATAAAGATAGACAAGGACAATAAACACCCAGGTAATACGAAATATTCCACTCTAAATATATTCCTCTGAGAAATAAGTTTAGTTCAATAAATGTTGAATTTTCCGATCGATTTCAACTAAACTCATCCGACAATTATTTTATTCAATTTTTAATATGAATTTTAGTTATTATTTATAACTTTCTGATCAAAACTTGAAGGATATTTCATATATTGAATGCGTTATATAATTATATTTAAAGTCCGATAAATATACCCGAGTTATGAATAATAGTAATTATCTTTTGTCTTCTCAATGAGAGTCAAATATAAGCCATAATATGGGTAACGATTGTTACCATGAATTGAGTTTTGGTCAATAAATAAATAAATAGTTTTTGTATTAATGGAGAAATAAAAACCAATTTCTATGAAATGTTTGCCAACTCTTAGCAACAAATTATTAATAAGAGTTACAATTGATAGCCATTTATGTAATGGTTTTTAATTGAATGAGTTTTTTTTCTCAACAAGTAACTATTATTGAATGAGCATGCTCATCAATTGAATTGAATATCAATAGAAAATTCCAGAATTGGCTGAATATATGTTGATTTGATCAAAGAGTTGAAAATTTGATTCAAGTTTTTCTGAAGAGTTTTTTTTATTATTTAAACTCAATATTTGAAAAACTATTGAAAAAAGTGATGGAAAAGAAAAGTTCAATAAAATACATTTGACTCTACCCTTGAATACAAAATTGATTGAATTTTCAGTTGAAATATTCGTGAAAATAATTTTCAAATAGTTTTCCAAAGAGTTGTAAATTTGTATTATTTTTTTTCGCACAGAATTCCTGGAAAAAAAGTCTTCAAACAAATACATGTATTTCAAGTGATAGCGAGTGTCAGTGCAATCAAATTGAATACAGAATTCAATACATATTCCACTCATGACTGCAAACAACTGAAAGCTCCGCCGATTTGTTGTCCAATACTTTGGGAAAAAGAAAAATTCAACGAATTATTTGAAAAACTTACGGATAGTTAACAAAAAAAAAGTAAATGTAATTCAACTCAATTCGCACAGAAAAACAAGACATGAATTCCTGAGAATCCTTTGAATATAAATTGTTTTTCTCTATTAAGAGGAAACCCAATCAAAGAGATGATGGCTTCCAAGAATGAAAACACAATTTTTCATTTCTCTTATGTCTCTATTAATTGTTTGAGATTCCCATTAGTTGTGATAATAAATTGCCAGAACCAGTGCCTGACCCGAAGCTCATGCAAATAAACGGCCAAATTGGAGGTCAAAAGCAAACACGGATTCCGTTCCCCAAAGGATTGGCCATTATATGAACGAAGTATAAGATACAGAAAAACTAAAATTAGTTAATTTGGGTTCACTTTTGACATTTCATAAGAAAGGTCTTCCTTTTTATGTATGTATTACTGATTTTATCGATTGTTTACATAATATAAACAATTGGTTGAAGTCTTGCAAATTTCACATCAAATTCAGACAAACATAATTATTATTGTCTCGCATGACATTTACAGAATGACCTGGCCATTTGTCTAATTGCATCCTTATAGGGTTTTTTTCAAAAGCTACTTTCTACCATGCTAAATTCTCTTTAAACTCAAACAAGGATATGATTTCCTATAATAGGTTTTTTTTAAAAAGGATTAATTTTTTTAAAGAGAGGATTGGATTTCAAAAAAAAATTATAAACAATAGACACGTGTTTTGGCTTTAATTTGGTTTTCACATCCATGAAAAAAATCTTTGAATTCGTTTAATGGCTTGAATTCAATTAAAATTCCTGAACTTTTCCATCAATTGCAATACGATCATGATCATTTTATTCATTAGGTTTATTGTTATTAGTCTGTAATTTATCGAAAATGATTGTCTGGGAAATGAACCTTGTTCGATTAGTTTCTCAGCTATAAATAAACTCTGAATAGACATTGTTTAGTGCTTTTAAGCCTTTCATTGAATTGTTCGGATCTTTTCAAATATATTTTCTATGAAAAAATCAATTGTCGTTTCAACTAAACCATCAACTTTTCTATTGACTCTCTCTTTTCAAATACAAAAACATCCTTTTCTCTGTAATCCGGAAACATTTGAAATCATAAAACTCTTCGCATTTCGACACAACTATTGTGTAAATCAATGGTTATTCCAAACAAATCAATGAAATAAAAGTATTGTCACAAAAAAAACAAATTGTTTTGATTGTGAGGCCGTTCCAGTTCTTTAGGGCCTTAACTCTAATGAGTTTCGGATATAACTTGATATCAAATAATTGAAAGATTAGTGAAAGAAAAAAATGAATTAAAGATGAATTCAGTGAAGGATTTCAAACACAATTTCATTTCAAATGTGAGACAGTATTTGAATTTAATTATAGAAAAAAATCGATAGAAAAGTCTTTATAATGAAAAATAATAATGTGTTTGACATTTGTTAAGCAAAACAAACAATTTATACGAAATTTTTTGTCAAAATAATTATTTTTTTCAAATTAATTAAATTAATGAATAGTTTTGTACTCTATTGGAGAGCAATAAATAAAAACTAAATTCAATTCATTTGTCATTTTTTCCAACAAATTATAGAAAAACAAATAAAGTGGTGAAAAAAGTTATGATTTATTTGAGCGAAAAGTATAGTTCTTCTAAAATACACGGAACCAATGAATTTGAAAATTCATTGTTTATCTGAATCAACAACAAGTTAAATTATCTTGCTTGATGATTAAATGTTGCTCAATGATGAACAACAAAACATTATTGATATACTACCGAATAGACATTGCAAATATATTAACATTATGTAATTGACATGTTCAATTATTGAATGCTCTTGCACAATCTTGAAGGACAGAAAGAACAATATTGACATCAAATTGAAACAAATGCTAATATTCTGTCATTTCTTATTACAATACAAACAAATGTTATTCAAAACAACGCTTTCCTGCAATACATTCAATAAAATTAAGTTTTGTTTTATTGAGAAAATCGTTAAAAAAGGTTAAAATCTTGATTAAAATTTGAATGAATAGCCTTATTATCTGAATTTATAGGAACAAGCTAGTTTAATAAACATCCAAACTTTTAAAAACAAATTTATGATTATTAACTTGGAAAATTCTAAATATATCTACGATGAAGTGTATGTACTAGATCCTAATTGAACCCATACTGAATTTATTCTGAATGAAAGCCAACAATTGAATGTCTTATTCAAGAGATGACTGAATACTAAAAATTTAACGCAATTTTAAACAACATTTTACGTCAATAGAGACGACAATAACATCAAATTTAAATCAAATTATTATTTAAATCACAGTTTGTATGTCAATAAGGTTTCTGTTTATTTGCACAGAATATTATCATCCGAATGGAGAAATCAGAGCAAAAATATTGACCGGATTAACATCAGAATCGTTTTCATTCATAACAGGCTTTCATTTGGAAAAATTAAGTCAAATATTTATCAAAAGATCGGACGTAAAGATTATTTTTGAATAATAATTATCAAAATACATTAATATTAAAGTTCATCAATAAATACAATAAGTTTCGGTTGTTTTCACCCGGATTTCCAGATTTATATCAAATATTTCATTAATAAAGTCATTAATCAATTGTCAAAAATTATGATATCTTTTTTCAATAGACATTAAAATTTTAGTCTATTTTTCTTTGAGTTTTGGCACAGAATGGCACAGAATTTACAATTAATTTGATTTATTTCTTAATAGATATAAATGATGTTTGGGTTGCGACAAAGAGAGACCTATTTTTCTACAGTATTTCTGCTGGATACTTATTCTGAGGTTAAAACTCCTATAATTTTTCTCTTCAATTCATTAGACGTTGAATTTGTAGTCATCAATCTTTTGTCGAATTTATTAGGTTTTTATCGTCATTTTACAAGAATATTAGCGGATAGTCCTCTAAACCAACAGTCCTTTTATTGCATGAAATAAATATCTAATAAAATAAAATTATATTTACAAATGTTTTGCCTCTAAATCAATATATTCGGGATCGGAATCACTTACGAAGAAGAGGTTAACATTCCTTTTGACAAAACATTATTGAAATTCATATCAAATATTGTATTCAAAATAACAATCCCTCGAAAAGGTATGGGATTTGGTTTTTTCCCTTAAAAACAACAAAACTTCAAAGGATTCTCGACTGAGCCCTGTTCTCATACAATAGCTAACAATTGAATCATGGACTAATAGCCCTTATCAAGTTACTTTTTCACGTGTCTATCTTTTCAAGGGCCTGGATATCTGTAATAAAATACGATTGACATAAAAGTCAATAAAAGTTCATCACTTCAACTAAAAGCCTGTCCTTCACTACAGGATATGGACTTATCTCTGAATTAATACGAAATTCAATTTTTTGCTGAATTTGTTTTAATTTGATTAATCACTGAATTAGAGTCGAAGACAAGTATTAAATGAATCAATGAATTGATGAAAATAATTGGAGGACTTCCGTCCGTAGGCGACAATTGAATCGATGAAAAGCTGTTCTGCATTTGAAGTGAAGACTAAACAACAGAAGAGAAACTCTTCTCCTCTTATTGTCAGATATTGTTTATCACTGATCACTGATAGGACACAAATTGAATTATATTCAGTCGATTAGCCAGAGATCAGGTCACGAATTGGTCACTAATTCTGATGCATTTCATCTGTTTTTGATTATTCAAAATTTTCCGCTTCGGATGGCATTCCCTTTTACGCCCAAACAAATAGATTAAAACCCAAAACGAAAAGTTCAAGAGTTCATCCAATTATCGGAAAGGCAAACACCGTTGCCGTAAATTTTAACAACTATATCACGTAAATAAGCTTGCTAATCGCGTTTCATTTCTTATCAAATATCATTTAAAAATAGGCAATAAATGTCACATTCAAAGCAAATGTTTATAATTCATCAGATGACCTTTCTCCAATTTTTAGCTCCAATAACATTATCACTCTATTAAAATAGAAAACCGTGAATAATGAATATTATCAAGATATCAAGTAACTTCTTTTTTGACCAAGTAGAAGTAATCTCATGTTTATGAAGTGAGAAAAGGATTGGTAAGTTATCCCAAGCGTATCCGGTAGTGAGCTTTACATTATTCGGGGGAAAAAAGATTCAATTTTTGATAAATAATTCAGTGAATGACTTTTTTTGATAATCTTTTTGTTGTAGGCGTTTGAATGCATGCATTAAATCATAAATTTTTTAAACAATTTTCAGACACTTTCCACTCAAAAGTCAGTAGTTTTCCAAAAAAAATACTTTTAAAAGTCATCGAATCGGCAGAAGATCTGAAGAAATGAGTAGTCTTTTGAGAGTCTGGTATCGCATGTGAATCGAGAAAATAAATGTCACCGAAAATGCTATTATTTGCCAAAATAGACGGACATTACATAATGTGAAGCCTCTGATAAATACGTGACCAGAGCTTCGGTTAAGTCTCTGCTATTTCCAGATAAACACTAATTCGAAACTTAAACACAAAAAAAATGTTTGAAACGAAAGAATTTGTCAAAAGAAAAATGTCAGCAATTTTTTTGATAGAGTTGTAGAAATGACTCAAATCTTAATTGAAATGACATTTATATACTTTGGTTCAATATCTTGGCAATAATTTTCTTCTTAACGGATAAAATAGCTTGGTGGTTAATTATAATTTTTAAGCGAGATTAGGTTACACTAGAAACAAGGAATATTTTTATCTTTCCTACTGTACCTGTATACTTTTTACTGGGATTTTTTAAAGCCTGGGATTTTAATCATGGTCATGAGAAAAACGAGATTCAGCTTTTTTTTAATGTTACATAACAACGGTTTAAACTTTATTAAACTTGGAGTAGGCTTTAAATAATTTAAATTGATAGAGATTTTGTCCAAGGACATTAGCTAGTTTCAATTTCAAGGATAAAAAAAAGATCCATAACTTTACGAAACTATCAATTTTTTTCAGTGAATTCGTCGGAGAATTCACAACCAATTCAATAGATTTTCAAAACAGAAATCATTTGAAGTTTTCAATTCTGTGAAGCCTTATCTCATGTGTGATCCCATTCCCATAGCCTTCCCAATCATATAGCCTTCCCATTCCCATAGCCTTCCCATTCTCATAGCTTTCCCATTCATTGACTTATTCTTCACCGAAAGACGAATTAATTTTTTGCTTCTTTTCCAACAAAAAAAACCAATTCCTGAGAGTATTATCGTTGAGATAAGGAGAACAGCATAAGTCAAGCCATAGTTTTTTTTCTCTTACAGATAGAGAGAAGAAAATTATTATTATTTTTTACAGAAAACTCTGAATTTAATAAATTAGATAATAATAAATAAATTTAAAAATCTATTAAATTATTCTAAAAATTTTCATTTTATTAGAACTTTTCAAAAGAAGATCTAATAAAAGATAAAACAAGTTTAGAGAACAACTGCTTTTACTCCTTGGACCCATTTATTCGGTTAGCCTGGTAATTTTGCGTTTATAATGTTATGACTGCGCTTTACGTATACAACGAACTGAATATTCAGTTAACGAAAATTGAATCACTCCTACTATTGAGGAAAGTCTATTCAATTTTCATTCTGAGCTCATATTGAATTTAACTTCTATTCTGGTCTCAAACATAATTAGAAGCTATGAATGGCATTTCAAATGACCTGCACTATACTTACACAATGGGAAGGCACACCTATTTAAATAAAATACATTTAATTATTATAGTAATCAAGCCTTCAGTAATCAAATTCTTTAATTAAATGGATAGTCGTCTGGAAAGTGAGAAACAGTGACTGGAATATAGTCGAGAGTAATAAATTCCGACCATATAATATTTATCATTAAATTGCCTTGTTAATTCTAATTCTGTAACAAATTTTAATCCAAAAAACTAGAAAATCAATCGAAAGTTAGGCTAAAAAGTAACGGATTGTCTCAAAAATCTTAATTAGCATAACATTAGGAAAACTCATTAGTAAAGAGAGTTTATTCACTTAATCACAAACACAACAGTTATCTAAAATCCTAATTAGACGTCAAAATTCAGGACTCATTTTGAAAGCATTTGTTTTTCGGCAAACACTCGAGAAAAGGGATGCCTTTCAATAGCTTTCAATTTGAAGATAAAAATTTTTAGTCAATAAAATCGATTGAATGCGAGAAAACGAAACGTATATATAGTACTGATATCTTAGATAACATTTATTCTGTTTCTTATGTTTATTGGATGTTGTGCTACATCTCCGCAATTGATTGTAAAATAAAACATTTGTTTATAGACGAGAACAGCATAAAACTGATCCGTCTTATTGTGTGACCTATTTTTGACGAATCATATCATAGACACAATTGAAACCAATTCTTAAACACTTAGAAAAAAAGACTCTTTCCTATCGTCAGAAGCCAATGGATTCTGGGTTTTAGGTTCCGGTGTCACCGAAATCATTCAGGTTTTAGAGGTTTGAGTGTATCTATCGGTCGAAGAATCGCTGGATTACGTCATTCCCAACGATTCTATACTTAGTAACAGATTTTTCATCACAAATGAAAAGTTAAGGCTATCTCTAAGACTACAGATTTAAGAAAACTTTTTTCATTCCTGAGCCAAGACTTACCCCATAATGTAATTCTCAGTTTATTATGAGTTTCAACTCTTTGTCAAACTTATTGTCGCTCAGAATAGTTGTCCCATTAATTTAATAAACATTTGAACAAAACTTTGAACTTTTATTCAAAAAATAACCATGATAAATACTTTTTGAATCGACCCAATATTAAAAATAGATTTTAGATTATTATTATGTTTTCCGAATGAAATCCATTTCATTATTTAATGCAAGAATTGTTGTAAAAAACTGTTGAGAATAGCCATCAAGTGAAAGTTAACTAGTACATTGACCAAGTACATTTTTCTCTCTTCTTCTCTAAGGCATTAAATTGGAGAGCCTTTAATGGGAAAGACATAGCATTTCTATTTTGATTGTCGGCAATTGAATTGAGTTTATTGTTATGTAATCGAAGTGGCGTTCAGTTTATATAACTTTGAAAATAAAATTTTTGTACCGAAAATAGACTTAAATTGAATGGAAGGGAAACTTTCAGTCAAACATAACATGACAATAGTGGCAATAGTGCCAAGATAAATTAACAATACAAAGTCAATTATCGAGAGGATGGTCATCATCAATGATCATCATTGCCTGTATAAACATGCAACCTTCTTCTTTATTTCGCCAATCTAGGATAATTATTTTACCAGTAACTTGATTAATGAACCGGATAAATCCAATGTGAGTACCCTTGGTTATCTACTTTCATCCGGATTCAATGAATTGTTGTCTATTTTCTTTCATCAGTTTAATGGACGACAAAAACTCGTCAATCGGACGACAATATTGTAATTTACAATAAAAATGATAAAAACTTTTCGCACAAAAGAGTTACTATTTTTGGTCTAAATATCTTCCGTTCGATGTATTTCTCGCTCAAACTTATGATTGATTTTCTCCTTTTCCTTAACAATAGTTTTATTACTTATTCTTTAAATTTTATTTTCATTGACTCTTACGCTATAAATGTATAATAAAAATATGTAATAATTATTAATTTATGACTAAAGCAATAGTTTTCTTCTTATTTCGCAAAGAATTTTGTCTCAAATATTATTCTTTGACTTAAAGTATGAAATAAATTACGAAAAAGATATTAAATTATCTGTAATTCAATTCTTTATATATATTTTTATTCTTTGCTCAAAAAGTTTTAACAAATGTTAAGAAAACAAAAACAAAAATCTATTTTTCCAGAGATTTAAGAATTTGAGATTCAAGCCTAACCTTGTTTGAATCTCAATTTAATCTTGATCAAATTTGTATATCTATTCACTGGATTTACGCTTGAATTTTAAATCTTGTGATAAAAAACAGTTTATTCTTCTGAAGACTAAGTGATGCCAAAGAAATAGACTTTCATTAAGTCTGAAACGATTCGAGTGTTTGCCAATCCATGTGTGATATGTGGGACGAGAGGGCCGTCAGACCGAGTGGATTGGTGTGGGAGGAGTGGATTACATTCTCTCTTAAATCTTTAGCACAAATATCTCACAAAATAGGAACCATTTTTTTAAGAACCGATTTTTAATGCTGACTAATGTCTGTTGAACATCAAGCCAATCAAAACAGTAATTTATCTTGCCAAATTAACCACGATTCTTATTAATCATGTTTTTCCTATTGATTCTGATGATAGCCTTCTCATGGGTTGAGGAAATTAATTAAAATTTAATGAAATATAACAATAATTATTTGATTTTCATGTAATCTGCAATTAATGGGAAACGGCTTCAAAGGAAAAAGTCATTACAATTAACTTCAGACTAATCTAATAAATCCATAATTCATAACCACTTTTGTATATATCAATGGAAATATATATTCAGATTAATTTTTATTTTATTAATTCAAGTCTTCAATACAACTATCGTTTGTTTTCTCCGAAAAATTTCAGACAAAAACTTAAAGTTTTATTGAAAAAGAATTTTTCGCTTTAATACACAATTCATTGGAAATATTATTCAAATTCATAAACTTTTTTATGTTTAACAAATGGAAATGAATTCCAAGAAACTTTGCCTAGATCAATATTTGTAAAGAGTGATAATATTATTTAACTATTGCAAACAAGCTTGGTCGTTCTTTCTTTATAACTTCAAGATTAGGTGGTCTTAAGTAATGAATGTTTGGCAACCGATGTGTGAGTGAAAGCAATTCTGTTTTGTTTATACACTTTTCCTCTGATTGTTAAGACTTTTTTATTATTGGAGTGTATGACGAAATTTCATTTTAACTAGCTCTTATCATGCCACCACAATACGTATATTTCCAAGAAGTGTCCAGTAAAACAACAACAACATAGATAAATTTTCAATGAATTATGGAAAAATTGGTATCAAATAAATTTTCAGCCCACAAAAGATTGCCAAGGTTCATAAACTGACAAATTATGACTTCCAGCTAAATGTCAGTGCCGTTGGGAATACAGCTCGAGAGGGAGACGCAGGTGTCGGAGGATGTAATCCATTGAATGCCTCCATTATTACTAAATCATTGAACTATTCAACAGTATTTGAAACGCACAGCACATATCTTACGGGGAAAGGAAAGGAAACCGACTTAACTCATCCCCATTAAGGCTCTCAGGAGAAAGGGATAACTAAATTAGACGTAAATCAAATGTCAATATGGAATACCTTGCAAATCGTAATAATCAATTTCTTTTTTGAGATAGACTTCACATTTTAAGTGAAGAAAACACTTTTTTCTAATCAATTCAAAATCTATTAGTATTTCGAGTGTTTTTCAAATTTCTAAATGACAAAGTTCAACAGCATTAAATAGCAAGTTATCATATCCTGGATAGATATAAATACCAAGTAGAAATAAATATCTTGCAGAAACATAATTTGTTGGTTTTCAATATCATCAATATTATGATCATTTTTCATAAAAACTGATATTTCACATAAAAAGTAGAAAAACAAAAATAATTTCAATTAATTCTAGAAATAAAAGCCGGAAAAAACATATTGAACAACGAATTTGAACATGAATTTGAGCTAAAATTAACTGGGTTCTTGGTAATTTTACTTATATTTTCTTGAAAACCGGAATATCAAATTAATTTGGAAATTCAATTATAAAGTTTACACTAAATTATGCAACGTTGAGACCTTAATAATTGAATATGATCATATTGATGATGTTGAAAACAAACAAATTATGTTTCTACCAGGTATTTATTTCCACTTGGTATTTATATCCAGGGTATGATAACTTGCTATTTCAAAACAAGTATTATTAAAGAAGTGATACCTATTTAAGTGACCTTTGTTATTTAGAAATTTGAAAAACACTGGAAAGACTAATATTGAACTCAAAACACGATTTTAGAAAAATGTTTTCCTATTGAAGTCTATTAAAAGTTTTGACTATTGATTCTCTCTCTCTCTCTCTCTCTCTCTCTCTCTCTCTCTCTCTCTCTCTCTCATTCTCAAGAAAATTGAAAGTAATTTTAGACTCATTAATTGAGTTTTTTTTATTAATCTAATGCTCTTTTTCCTCCCTTTCCAGTAATAGTGATGTCATATCGTATTATCTAATAATAAACATGTATTTCAATTACAAAATAGTTCTCCAATTAATTAATTTTTTATGATTTCATATCAATTTGTTTTTGTATTAATTTCTAAAACCAAATTAAAACCCAGTAGTTTTGCTCTCAATTTATAGGGGAAGGGTATTTGAAAAACTATGAGCGAATGAAAGCCAAACAACTGTTAAATTCACACAAAATTCATATCTCTCAGCAGTGTTTTCATATATCACTCAGAATAATGTCTGATCGGAGAGTGTTTTGTATGAAAAGTGATTAAATATCTAAAATAAGAACCAGGAACAGTTTGGGGGCGGTTTGCTTTCATCTCATGTCTCTTAAAAACTGTCACTTATTTTCTGAGTTTAATAAATGAGTTATAAGTTATAACACAAAATCGGGTTCTCTTTTATATTAATCCTTTGCAAACTTATGGACAGTTGTGTGAAAAAAACTTCTGTAGGTTTGGGTTAAACTGATGTTCACTTGATTTGGACGTCAATGACCTCAAAGACATAACCATAGATCTGTTCAAAACATAACAAATCATTTTGGTTTCTATTGAGCTGTCGATGGCATACACTTCCCAAATGAAAGGGACGGTAAAAAAGAAGAGAACATTGAGAACACTCTCGACATAAATTTTTTTTTTGCTAAAATATGAAATCTCGATGGGGTTGTTGTCGTCTGAGTACAGGCCTAATGAATAGTCACTTTTCATTACTCAAGTATTTCAGTGAAATACCAACAAAATTGAAGATCAATACAAAGATAAGAGTGTTATTCAGATATAGAAAATCAATACTCAAATGAGTTATTCAATAAAAATTTGATCACATCTTTCGTTGGATTTTTTTATGCAAGAATCTAATGGACGAATTGGGAATAAGCTTGCAAAAAGAAATCCAATTTGAATGTAACGAATATTATTTGCTTAAAAAAATAAAAAGTAAATAAAATTTCAAATAAATATTTGAGTAAAAGTCTTCGAAACCATGAAATTTGTTTTTTATGCATAAAAAATATTTTTAGACAAAAAATAATACAACCATTTGATTGACTACAAGTCTGGAATTTTTCATTTATATCGATCCACTAATAAAAACATATTCCGTCCAAATATTTTTAGACATTTCAACGTTTTTATTGAAAATATTTAGACTTTTTTCAATAAAATATAGTTATTATTGAGTTTGGAAAAAATTTCTATTATTACCATGCTATAAATATCTTAGATAATTATTACGTCAAATAATAGAATAATAGAAATGTTTTTATTCCAATAAAATACTAAATAGACATTGAATTGGATATCAGATAAAATTGATAATAATATTTAGTAATGTTTTCCATAAGAGGACTATTGTTCCTCAAAAAACATGTCTATCGAAAGTTAAGTAATAGGAAAGACTCATCTCTTGGGAGACAAATGTAAGGATTATTTGCTGTTCACCGAAGAATTGAGCCCTAATTCTGCTGTTCTTTAATTTCAGTGTCGGAGTCAGTCCTTAACTGAAATTAAGTTAAAATTGGTTTTCATTTGCAAAACTAAAGCCCAATATTTATCCAACAAATGAGAATTGGGAAAACTCTTGGCCAATCAATTAATTACCCTCATGAGCTGATTCATTTCACCTAGAAACATAACTCACTTGTATTGTTTACATTTTCATTTGAAATGCTGTTTTAAAAGGCAATGACTATATTATTAAATAAAATTACAATTTTTGAGACAAAACTCATTTAAATTTCATTCAGAAAATTGTATTATAATTTTGGAAAAGTTTTGTTTAATACAATTCTCTTCACTAATGAATGGAAATTAGTTTTTCAAAAACTTAATGGATATCCACTTTTATTCCCCTGAAAAGCCACTTTCTTTCATTACATATCTCTATTAGAGTCTCATTTGAATAAATTTTTATTATAATAATATTTCAAATGATATTTCTCTTGATTTTATGTGACTTTCCATATAATAAAACAAAACAAAACAAAAATCAAATGAAATGGAAATTCTAGTTAATTATTATTCATCATCATCTAGATGAAATATCAAGCAAATTCACATTAAATCCAAAGAGAAATGAACCAAATAAATGGTAAGAGATGTGATGCCATTGGAGTGCAATACAGACTCACAATATCTCCGAAAGGACGCAATCTCTGGCACGTGATATATCTCTGTTGTATATCTATGCTGTGCTACAGTTCTATGCTTTGATCAGATCTGGAATAGTTAGCTCCGGTTGGGTGTAGCGATCGGAGAGCGTGGGCGACATTATCCGCAGCCACTGCCATACAATAGGTATCGCATCAGTGCTGGACATCGAGTCAACCGATTAAACGCATCCAACAAACTCTGAGCCGTTTAGTTGTTGAATTTGAACAAGTTTACTCTTGTTCGTTTGTGTGTCGACCATAATAATCGTCGATTATCTCGAGAGTCGAGTCTTCTTCTGTGAAGATCTTCAGGTGTTTCGCTTCAAAACTTAATGAGAAGATAAAGATCTCGAAGTATTGCAAACAAAGTAAAGAATTGGGGAAAAGAAGAAATATTGAGACAAACTTATCTTGCCTTCAATTTTGGTCGATCTAGTTTCTAGTGTCAAATCATTTCTCAAATTTGAGGGGAAAACTTTCTCTTCAAATAATATCTTTTTGTCTGAACTTATAAAACATATTTACTTCAAATCTCATTGTGTTTGGCCTTCCTTTCAATTGTCTGACTCTCAACCAAATGATGTGATTTCAAGAAATATCTTAAAAGAAACACATATTAAATGCTCTATGAATAAGAAGTTATACAACTGATGGCCTATTTGTAAGGCTCTCCCCGACAAACAGCTTATCATTTATTGATATACTTTTTGGATTGAGTTTGAGGTGAGAAACACTACTGAAAATAACTTTTTGAGTATGACTTTGGTTTATAACACTTTCCAATTAATAAATAATCAGAAGAAAAAAATTTCTGATAATAATTACAACTCAATGAAACTCTTATGAAGTAAACGATGAAAATCATTGTTTGAAACCTTCATTCGAGGCATTGATTATTCAAATCAGAAGATAAAAAGTTTTATCAGAAAAAAAAGTTTTAACCATTGAGTCGACAAACGCCTAAACCGGACAAAAACTGTTTGCGCGTGTGTTTCAAAGCGTAGGCCGACATTACCATTAACTTAGAGCCCTCTCCAACTCTGTGTGACTGTCAAAAAGCGAATCACACTTTAAATAGTGAGCCGAAAAAAAAGTTAACTTTCCTCAGAGACTGACTGCTGACGAGTGACAGTCAAAAAGTTTGGAAAATTAATCTAAAAAAAAAATTAATCAAAGATTTGATCTCTTCTGTTGTGAAGACTATCGAAGAGACAAATTTAAAAACGACTTTAAAATAATTTAAATGTTTTTCAAAAATGAATGAAATTAATGTATAATCAATTGACAAACGATGAGCTCAACAGTTATTAAAGTACTACTCATAGCCGGAGTGGCTCTTCTGGCCATCTGTTCCGGCGATGACGACGGCCTTCACCAGAGGGAAAACCAATTTTTAATTGTCTCGACAGATACGCCCCAAACCAGAGCCAAGGACTTTGGGACCGGCGACGACAGGAGTGAGCAATTACTCAAAAAACTAACAGCGAATCAACTGATTTCGGGTCCATTACTCGCATCGAGAGGTTATTTCAATTACTGGAGGCCAAGACAGAGGCGGAGGCGCTACCAGAGGCTGACCACCACATCGTCTTCGAGGCCCCAATGGATGGCATCGACTGAATCGCAATCACATAATCAGAGAATCACTTCAAATAATTTCGATATAATTAAGAAAAGTAATAATAATTTCGATAATAATAACAATAATATTAAAAACAATCATTTGTTGGACAATGAATTAAGTGATGATAACTCTAATAGTTTATTACCTGAGCGTCACATTAGACGACCAAAACAAATACAATCATCCTCTTCAGGATCAACCAAATCATCAAAAAGTTCTTCACAACAGACATCATCTGTTAAGCCAATCGCCACCGTATCCCGAGGCACACGCGGCGCCCGACAGTACGACATACCACAAATCGGTGAGTCCTATCTCAACCATTAATTGTTGCCTTGTTGCTCTTTTAATTAACGCCCAAAAAATGTTTGAGTCAAAAATTATTACTCAGAAATTAGGTGATCGCCTAATTAATTTTGGGCTAGGTAATTAAAAGCAAATGTTAATTGTGTTGCAAGATAATTAGAAATATTGAACAACACTCTTCTTCCTTATTAACAAAATATGTTTTTTGAATTTTGTTTTGATTTTTTTTGTTTCATCGATTTTAATGCTTTTTCAGATAATTGGAGTCTCTTTTGTGAAAATGTTTTAAGTCATTTCATTAATGATTATAAATTTGAATTTGAAAGGCCTTATGCCTCGAACAAAAAAGTCTGACTCTTATTTGAATTGAAAACTATTTTATCATTGCAAAGGCTTTTTGACAAAACAACAGGTTTTTTAACATTTTTCCACTCGATTTGCATTACAAACGAAAATTAAGATCAACTGTCAGTCCGTATACCGACTCTCCTGACACTGGATTTCATTCAAAATTCAGAGAAAAAAGTACAGAAATTAATGTATTTTTATGTAAAACTAAATTCAATTCAATTGAAAAACTATTTTTTAAATTCATTGAAGTTCTTGAGAAAAGAATTTTGAATTTCTCATTAAAACCAAAAGTCTTTTGTCGATATTTATAGGAAAAAGTGATATCAAACTAAAAACAAAACTTTTTTTTTATTTGATTTCAAATTAATGATGAGTTCGTAACACAATGTCTGAGAAATAGTAATAAAAACTAAGTTTTTGTAAAAACTATTTTCATTTGCTTTTTGAGTTGATTTGAAGCGGAATAAAAACGTTTAAACATTTTTTGAGTTCAAATGATTTTCCTTAAAAAAAAATTTGAGACACTTTTCGTCTCTTCTATTAATAACTTTAATTCAATCGATAAATAGATTGAGATTTAATGAGTAAATAAAAAAGATTTATATTTTCGATACTATTTTTAGTCAACGCTTTTTTGGATACTTCTCTATCAGATTAAATATGAGAAGTAGTGCTGATCCCAACAAAATCAAGACATTAGTCGAGAGCCATAGTCTTCGCACTGTGTTTGAAGACTCGTATATTTGTTTTTCATTTACATTGAGATCTCTTTCGAGAAATATAACCATTTGTGACCTCTTCAGACCCGGAATAGCACAGAATAGCACAGAATAGCACAGAATAGCACAGAATTACATATTTCAGAAGTGTATGCATTAGATGAGTAGTATTAAAGGGAAAGACAGCGCCGAAGGAAAACACAATAAAAAATGTTTTTTCTTATCGATAATGATATCCGAGAATAAACTTGGAATATATTTATAAAAAGTACTTAGAGTTCTGTTACATTTCGTCGACTCCCGGCTCCCACTCCGCTGTCCATTTGGTTCACTATCACTGCACTCAACTGTTAGACAAGACTTTCCTCAATCAGTCACTCTATTCATTCCTATCATTCATGTCTGTCCTCTTTTTTAGTCTTTAACAGAGAGTTAGTATATATTCATTAGATGACCAAGATAAGTTGTAAATCTCTATAAATAGATTCAATTCAATGATGGAGAACATGATCTTATAAAATGATTTTTTGCCAGATCAAATTTAACTTTCATTGTCAAATCGAAAATAGATATACAACTTTCTGTATTTATCTAGATTAATGTCGACCCACCCACCCCTCTGCTCATATACGGCATCCGATGTTATTTAGTCTCTCTATTTATGTGATCTCTAGTTATTCTGAGTCTATGTTTCCAAATGTTTTTGTATTCTGACCATCACTGCAATGCTGTCCATCAGAGAGAAGAGCAAAAAATTTCGGTTCAATTTCAGACTCAAACCAATAGACAACGAGTTATACCCAAAACAAAACACAATGTAATGAAAGTCTAATTCAATCGATAGACTCATTAGTCAGTCGTCGCAACTCATAAGAGACATAACTTTTAATTTATTAAAACATTTTTTCGGACAAAAAATAGATAATAATTTATTTTAACTAAAAATATAACAAAAATTGTTTTATTAATGTTGAAAAAGTTGGCAAAAAATTTATATATTAAATACGATTGTCATAGAAATAAGTTTATTGAAAAAAATGGGGAAAAAATGCTTTTGAGTTATGTATTAAATAAAGGAATTTCTATTGTATTTGAAATTCACTAAAAATAATAACAATTTAATTAATTCACTAAAAATAAAGATAAGTTTTTTTGAAAGAAAAAAAATTTGATTAATTGAGACCACTGTTGAGTTGTGGGCACCGGCTTCTGAGCTGCGATTTATTGAGTAATATGAGTCCCGATTTCCTAAAGCTTTTAATCAAATTCAGTACCGAATCGAGTGTAGGCGGCGGTGAAGGAGCTGTCGATTGAGAATCATATCGAGTCTATTGTCAGCAATAAAAACCATTTGATAGACACACAGACAGTGGTTATAATTATCTGAGACATCGACGAACATAAAGGCCAGTCCCCTGAGTCGCAATTGGAGTCCATGTACTTAGATGTTGTCTATACCTCCCCCGACGCACACATAAAATGCTTCTTGCAATTTTCTTGCTATTTGAATCTTGGTTAGTTTTGCACATCCACTCATATGCTATACAAAACCAGTGCCATAGAGACTGAGACAGAGTCTAATGAATACAAACTTTTATTTTTATTCCAATTTTATGAGAATTGTGTTAATTGTTGAATCGGACGCTCATTTTCATTGATACTTTCTTAACATGAAACCTAGGTTATTCCCCAGGGTTATTTTTTCGTTTCAACTCTAAATTAGGATACATACTGTTTGGTCAGACATCGCTCCCAACCATAGGTTTTATCGCTCATCAGTTATAACGATATATCTCTTTTCAAACCGCTTTCAGAATTGAAATGTTATATAAAAATAAACTAAAGATTTGAGAAAAGTTTTTATACAATATTTAAGAGATTTTTTCCTTTTCTGCCAAAATGTATGACTCTTTTCTTCACTCATATGGCGTCAGTTTCTCTTATTCTTGAGTATAAAAAAAATGTATCCAAAAATACTTTATATTTACAACTGTTTCCGTTTTTCAAGCATTCATTTCCTTATTGTAGCCATACTTTACTCGATTCTATAAAAAAAACTCAAGTCATTTAACTTAAATACTTTGTATAAAAACCTCAGAATAAATGTTTTTTTTTCAAAGAAATTCAAAAGAATTTTACATTAATTTAAGTTTTGATGGAAAAGAGAAAAACAATTTCTGAAAATTTATTCAAAACATATCTTCTTATGACATGAATGTAAAAACTTTGATCCTTTGGACAGAAAAAATACATTTGGTTTGTGTCTGAAGTGATTCAAATAAATCAAACACAACATTACTGTCAATCACTTTATTGGCGGTTATTTTTAATTCAATTCATAAAAATTTTAGTATAGGAGAGGGATAGAGAGGGAGAGAAAGTTGTCGTAAATGTCAGAAAAATCTAAGCAATATTCAAATCAAAAACATTTTGAGATTTTTAGAAAACTATTTCATTAGTCGTGAAAATTCAAACTTTAATTCAATTATTATACGGAAAAGTCTCAAACAATTTCATTCATAACAATCGAAATCGTTTTCATTATTCCATAAAAAAAAATATTTTGAACCAAAAATTCAATTAGAAATTCAAACTATAATTAAATTTAAAATTGAGTTTAAGAGGTTTTAAGAGCCCCTTAATTAACGTCTAACAAAATGGATAGGATTGTACTCCTTCTTAAAGTGATAGGTGTTTTTGTCAGCGCCCACACAGTTATCCGCATAAAATCAGGAGTACATCAAAAATCTTTTTCCAGGTTTTCTATTACATTGTTCTCTACTATCAGTATATCCCCACAAAACACACAACCCGTCAGTAATTTCACACTTCAGACCTAAAACACAGTTTTTTATAGACTCTTCACAATTGATAAGTGAATTACTTTTATATATTCCGATAGATATGACACTAAACGCAGAGAAAATTATTTTTATTCAAAAAACTTTTTTTTCCAGTCATTCCCTGGAATCAAATCAAACGCCGTTTTGTTTGACATTTTACGGTTCAATTGAGATAACAATTTTCCAGATTATTATTAATATATGTATTTTTAAAAAATGAGTTACATTTTTGCAAAAACAAATATATTTTGTATTTCATTTAAATGTCATTAAATAATAATTATTCGAAATCTTTAAAAAAATATTTTCTCTTCTGACGATTGTCTGACATTAACTGGGAGTTTAAAAAAATGGATTGCCCTAGGTTCATTCCTCTTAAAAATTCAATTCACAGATCGAGAGAATAATCGGATTAAATATTTTTTTAGTGGATAATCGATGACTTAACTCCAGGGGAGGGTGTCTGTCGACCACGCGCTCCACTAATCTATTATTTGATTTTTCCATTTCCTCGGATCTCAAAAACTTATCGATCAATTTTCTCTGAGTAAAAAAGTGTCTTGCTCATTGCTATCTTTCATGTTCCAATAATTTAATTTTGTGTCGAATAGAAAAACCTTTTAAAAAATCTCTAGTAAATCGAATGAGCTTGCTAAAAATAAGAAACCAAGAAGAGAAAAAAGATATACCATGATTTTGATTAACATTGATGATAGCAGCAAGCACATCCAATTTGTTATAAATGATGAAATAATTGGAGCGAAAATTACCAGAAAACAAATGAATGTGAAAATCGTTTCGATTGTTAAAAATATAATAATAATAAATAAAAAACATAACAAAAAAATACTCATAATTTTGCAAAACATTAGTACATTTCGCCTTAAATTGCAAACAAATGTCAATAATTGATTCGTAAACGTAAAACAAAACACTACTAAACAATAAATAAATCAATAATTCATATGAAAGAGTACAACAGTTTTCTTGGTTACGTATATTTTCCAACACATATGTGTACCTGAAAAGTGGTTGTAAAGTGAAGGGTCACTAATTCTCGGTATTATTATTCGACGGCTTCCTATCATAAAAACATAAAGTGATAGAAAAAAACTGGAAAAATATTTTTCTACTATTATTTCGATCTCTTATTCAATAAATTATTTTTTTTGAGTGAAAACTACATTCGAGTCTAAGAAACAGTTATTCATAAACATTGTACGGAGTGTCTGATCAATAGTGTTGGGCGCCTTCAAGTCGGCTCACGTCTTACTAGAGACAAGTGTTTCCACTCTGTTGTCAACTATAACCCGCCCTCCCCTTTGCTCGCATCCCATTCCAATCGGAGTAAAAACATCAATGAGTTTGTATTGACGTCATAAGGGAAACAGTGGCAGCAAAAGCGTCAACAAATACTATTGTATTGCTTTAGTATGCAATTAGATCTTACTCTCCAGTGCTATATAATGGCCTATTCTGTTCATTCTGGCAGTAGTGGAAGCATCTGGATCGATTTATCAAACAAAATTCAATCCCCAAAAGTTTCCATCAAGATCATTTTGGATTTTGATATTTTTAATAAAAGAGAGCTTTGAATAAGTTTTTCAAAAATCAGATAAACAAGTATTCAAAACGAATTCTTATTGAGGCTTATCTTGTTATTTGTCAATAAAACTACCTAGAACCTATAGAAGTGAGTCTCTTTGATTGAATAATTTAGCAGAACCTGCAATGATAACTCTCCTAACAACAACAAAATTGGATTTCTTTGATTAAATTTTTATATAAAATTTCATCAACATCTGAGTACTGCCAAAAAGTATCATTTCAGGGGAAACTCATCGCTCAACTATCCTGTTGTTAGCTGAGGGATGTGCTAAGGTTTCAGAAAAATGATCTTATTCATTTCATTTCAATTCAATTCACGTCATTGCTCTTCAGTTACCGCCAGACCAATGCATAATTCAAAATTGAGTTTAAAATAATCTACTTTTCCCTCAAAAGTCAGTCACTTAGGAATGAAATTAAAATTAAAAATCAATTCATTTGTGAATTTCAAAGAAGTTTTATATAAGTAATTATTAAGTGATTCCTATTCACAATATTTAGACAAAAAAATGTCATTTGATTTCATAAGTATTTCTAATGATTATTGTTTTTCAAATGACATGAGTCGTTGCAATCAAGAAATTTATTCAATTGAATTGAGTAAAGTACTTGAGTTTAAACAGAATAATTGAATCTTGGCTTTGTTTTGAAGGCCAATCAAACTGAATAACGAAAAAATCTATTCTCAAATCAAATTAAAACTACAGGAATAGAGACTAATATATTGATTTGAATCATAAGAAACAAACCAAAGAATAATTTAATCAATTCTATCACCAATTCATTAACATTAAGCACAATATTCTTTCTAAACAAATGAACTAGGTTAAAGAATATCCAAATGTAATCAAGGTCAATAAATTAATTGATATATAGGTTAAGTTTTGTTCGTGTCTTGTGTTTCAATTTATTTTTAGACGATCCTACTCGTTTTGAATTAAATGAGCTTACAAAATACTCCTGTATATGTAACTTATCATTAGCCGAACAAGATCAAATGAAATAAGAACTCAATCATTGCATTTGAATTTATTACAGTTTTTGTACTAAAAATACTTTATTTCAGCGAAAAATTGAATTTGAAAAATGATTTTTCATGGAAACAGTCCTCTCATGTATTAAATAAGGGAATTTCCAATCGAGAAAATTGAATCTGGATCATTATGCTGCTGTACATGTATTTTGGCAGAGAACATTTATTGCATAACTAAATCAATCCAGGTTCTCGGAATTCTATTAAAACAAATCCTATAAAATCAATGGATCTTGTTAATTCCCTAGTTGTTTAGTGCCTGTTCCTATCATCCTGAGTGCAGTCTTATAATGGATCCATTTTTTCTCATTGTTTACCGAAAAGTTGAAAATAAAATCAAAACAACAAATATAACGAGTGATAGGCACTGGATATGTGTGAGTGAATATAGCGCTCAGGTAGAGCTCAGGCAGAATCTGTTGATACTTTGATATTTGGCCAACAAATTCGTTGTGAATTATTTTTTCGCGAATACATTACTATCTAATGAGAGTCTGAGCGCACAGTTCATACAATTTATATCAATTTATTATATTTCAGTACAAACTTCTCTTTCTATCCTTTTTTTGTAATAAGTTTTTCTTCAAAAACACACAAAACATACAATAATTCAATGTTTAGACAACGAAATGGATGTTTGAAATCAAAGTAAAAGAAAATATTTTCCACATTTCGAGTAAAACAAATAAATAGTGAAAAAAAAAGATTTTTCAATAACTCTTTATTTGTTAGACAAAAGTTCAAACAACTAAACCCATCAATTGTTTGAAATAAATCTTGGTGAAAAAAATACATCAATAACAACTTATATTATTATTCTATGATTTTGTCGTCATTTTTATTTTATTTCACCCAGGTAAAGAGTGAAACCTAGAAAAATGTTAATTTGATTTAGTTATGAATTTTTATGAAAAATTAGTCCAAACGACAGAAAAAAAAACATTCAAATGAATTATAATTATGACAAATAAGTGGAAAAACATTTGAGGCATCGCTTGTGCCAAAGCTCTGCCTCTCTTTTCGTAAATATATTTTTTTTGCAAATTAAACAAAAATGAGTGAAAAATCTCATAATAAGTAAATAATAAATTCAAATCATTTATTCATTAGACAACTGAAAAGTTTGAACATTTTTATGTTTCGAAACCATTATTTCAGTCTAACATTTGGCTAAAATATTTGTCAGATTATAACCTAATAAAACATTTCATAACATATCATACGCTTTAATATCCCAAACCCTGTTTCAGACGTTTAATAATTTAAGTAATCATTTAAATAGTTAATAGTTTTATGAAAATTACCATCACTTTTGACGGATGAGGACTTTTCTCCTCATAATTGCCTTTAATTTTCATTTGAATTATCATAAGAGTAGGCCCTCTGAGTGTTATAAAAGTATATATCCGGCTCATTTTTATTCGATCTGGATCTTTCTAGATTATACGATTTAGAAGTTATGTGCTTGCTCAAATTTTCATTAGGCAAAGTGGCGGCGATTACGTACATAATTTTAAACACATTTTTATATCCGAGTCTTGCCTTTTGAATGATTTCATTTCAAGGGATTTATATTTTCATTAAATGAACTCAACTTTTATTTCAATTCATTTTTCATAATTTATTTTAACGATTTTTTTATTATTATTTTGCGATTCAATAAAATTAAAGCTATTTTTAAAATATTTAAATATTAATAAAAAATAGGTTTCATTTTAGAGTCAATTATTTGATTAAAATTAATACGTTTTTTGTTTATTAAATCCGGGTTTACGTCAATCAAAAACCAAACTAAAGGGAAGGGTGTGTGCGTCAGAACCCTTGGACACCCTCTGAATCTTGAATTTTCAAATATAATATCATAACTCAATGTTTGACGAAATAATTTTTTAAAAATTATTCATTAAATTGTTATGACTTCCCTGGAAAGGAGTCATAAGAATGAGCAAGATCATTTTTGCCCAATGAACAAATGTTATGAAAAGCTAATCTTTGGTTTTGGTACTATCATAACTTGATTCATAAGACACACTTCATCCAGCAATAGATGAATAATTCATTGGATTGTTTTCATCAATTTTTTCGCTCGAATTGCATTCATTTGAGCAAAAAATTTGAATAACAAAAGAAAAGCCGAAAATCAATACTATTTTGAATTCAACACAAAATTATCTGTCCTTTGATTTTCATATAAAGAGTCTATAAAAAGGGCCAATAATTGGGTCCGGAATCTGTTATCTCATATCAATTTACTCTTTCGATAATTGAATATAAATTAGAGAAAAATAATTTACGAAAAAAACTACGAATTTATTCAAAAAATCAAAAAAATATTTTATTTTATTGGTTTCTGCAGTAATAACATCAAACAATGTTATGAATGCTTTTCTCCAAAAAAACTTATTATTCAATTCCATAAATGGATGACAACTCAGAACCGAAAAATATTTCACTCGATATGAATGAAATTTAGGCCAAAAATATCTTCAATGATATCCTCTCCGATACATATCTGAGTCACAAATAGCTAAATAAAGCCTAAGAGTAGTCCTCAATCTTCGGGTCTTATATAATATTCCTCTCATTCCCCTCTCAATGGGATTTTCGGCACAGAATAAGAGCCTTCGCTCGGAATAAAATTTTTTGATTTCATTTTATTTTTCTTTTTTTGTCTTTTCTTTAACTTTATGTAAGAATTTATACACAATTTTATGGAAGTTTTTCCACTGATTTATCCGATTTTCATCTTTTAATACCTATATATAAATCTATAGTTTCTATTATTATGACATCCGATCGATAACTCTTCAGGAGTTGTCGTCCCTTTCACAGGAAAAACAGGAGTTTCCTCTCAGAAAACAAATCAAAAGAAAAAAAAGTTTTAATCTATTCTTGAATTAAGTTTTTTAATAGCTTAGAATTTGAATAACTAATTAATTAAGCAGGATTAAATGACCAAGTCGTGGTAAATAAGAGCCAAAAGTCAATTGTTATTTTTCGAGTGTAGGTGGATTAAATAAGCCGAGTGGTGAGTTTTGAATTTGCCAAGCTCATTTCATATTCATTTAATATAAATGTCAGTAATAAAATCATAAACAAAAGATCGTTAACTACCAAGATATGTGCCTTTCGTTTTCAATTATTCAGACCCGGATTTAGAGTCGAGTAATAAAAAAATTGTTTGCAAGGGTCTGTCTTTCCTGCAAGATAATACTCACCCTTTATTTTATATGTGAGTGGGAGTATTATTTCAGAAAATTATTTAAATGCAATTTTATTGACTATTCAGAGATCAGAATAAAAATTATTCATAAAAATATAATATCAAAGATTCAAAAGATTACAGAAATATTGATCAGCCAATAGACAAACGGATATCTCTATCTCTAAGAGAATACTTAACTTTTGAATCAAAATTGTTTGACTCTGAGCTCAGGTGAAGCTGTGATTCCTAGAAAAACTGAGTACGGAATCTGAGGAAAAGTCCTTTTTATGATTCTCTCTCTCTCTCTCTCTCTCTCTCTCTCTCTCTCTCTCTCTCTCTCTCTCGAAAATATTTTTTAAAGATCGGATGCGTTAATAAATTTATGAGATTTCGTAAAATTCAAACCTCTTTTTTCTTTATTACAAATTTTATGCACTCTTTTCCCACTTTCTTATGACTATTATTTTGATCGCAAAATACTTATGAATTTTTCAAACAAACGGATCAGAAAACACTTGGATTCTTAAAAAACTTTTCCATTATCTCATTAACAATGGATGTGTTTATCAATGAATTACCTTGATATTTTATAAAATAAAAATAGAATTCAGACTAATTAATTACTTCTGATGACTAACAGCCTTGGCAGAAAATTAACAATGCAAATCAAGTCTGAGTCTAAATTTAACAGCTAGCAAATATACTCTGGAAAGATATCGTGTGTTGATTTAGAATCTTAAATAGCTATCGATTTTTTCCATTCTTATAATGTTTGAGAAAAACACTATTCTTTTGTTGGATTTAAATAAACAATACAATCGTAACAACAGTTTCGCCGATACTATAGTTTTATTAAAAGCAAACGAATACTAAAAATAAGTATATTTTAGCACAAAATTAAAATAATTGAAACGACTGATAAAAAATTGAATTTTTTTCACTAAAAAAAATACTACCAAACAATAGGTTAGACGTAATGTCACGCATATAGTAATGCCGTGAGACTAAAGGAAACCAATTATTATTATTACTATTTATTGCCATTATTTTTAGGCTTTTATTGATCTACACTTTACGGGTACTCCGAATATATTGAATGCAAAAATAAATTTTATGATTAATAATGAAAACCATTTATTCATTCATTAGTAACAAAAATAGAAATCCATTGAAAAAAATCTGTTAAACATTTATCAGAGAAAAAGTGAAATCTGTTTAATGAATGAGTATTTGACAAAAACTTGGTGGGAGGGGTAGTTTCCAGCAGAAAACTACTCGAAATACTTGCGATAATCAATCGAACGATTATTTTGAACTTCCTGATGCCAAAATAAGAGCCTAGCACATTTGTATTTTATGTTAATTTAATGTTGGATTTGCGTTTCAAATGCCATTCATTTAGATTTTATTTTATGCCTCAAAATGAGTCGAAACCTAAAGTTTTTCATTTTTTATCGATAAAGTTATTGTCACTCATTTCTTCTGGTAATCAACAAAATTCAGTCCTATCTCTCCATTTGGATCGACTCTTAAGCCAATAAAAGGAAAGCCCTTTTCGCCTGAGTCTGACTTTATTTTGAGGAGAAGTCCTTTTTATCCCAAAAGTGATGATCATTGCCGGCGTTTATTTCACTTCTGGACAGCATCTCATTATGAGATAACAAACAAAATCATTGGATTTTCTGATCTAAAGATAGTAACCGTTAGAACTGTTAGTGTGTGAGAGAGAGAAAGCTTTAACCAAAAATAAAACAACTCTTCCCTCCCTTTCGATCACATTATGTGTCTAACTATTACAGCAGTACTACATTGCAGTGAGTCTTGTGGTCAATGAGTTTATCCATTTATTTGACAAATTATAAGCAATTAAATAATAAATGTATTTATGTTTTCACTGAATTAATGGCAATAAAGAGAACTTCACTGAAATTTGCTATAATTTTGTGTTTCGCTTATAATTACGAGTCTTGTCCTTAAGATAAGCCCTGGGTTTCAGACGTTACTACTCTTCACAGATGAGTAGGACCTCAACATCGATCGGTTAATGTATTATAATTGGAAACACAACTTCTGTGACACATAAGGGACGGACCGTTGAATAAATGATACGAAAATTCTAATGAATATTAATAACGAATACAATATTTGTATTCATAGGATATTTTATTTGACCGGCAGATGAAGAGTGGGCTCAAAACCTGACTATCCTTTAGAAAATAGATAGAAAGGAAAGGGAGGAGATTTGTAGTGCTGTTCTGCTGTGCTGTGCTGTGCTCTACAGCACTCGTACGCCAAATAATTATCGCATGTGAGGAATATGTGAGGAATATATTATTAATTATAATTAATGACTTAACTCACGTTTGACGCACTTCTGCCACTCTTTACAATCAAATGAATGAATGAATGAATTCCTTTCTCTATTTCCATTGTATTCAATGATAGCACAGAATTACGAATTCATTTATTAAACTTTACTATAAAAACAACTTTTTTTAGCGTAAAAATTGTCGTCCAATAGATAAATGCCTTTTAAAGCCATTAACAGAGATAATGAAAACGAGTCTTCATTTCGTCATTTAATGACATTTTCAAAAAAAAGGATAATTGACTGTAATTGGACTGACATTCACTTAAACTGACTTTCAATTTCATCAGAATTGTTAATTGGTTACAACTAGTCAAGCCTGTCAAATTTATTTTTCCTGGAATCAATAAAATTCTAGGAAATTCTATCATGTGAACATGTACATTTGGATCCAGAATATTCCATTCTGTAAATGGATTTTAAAATACAGAAATTCAATTCTCAAGTGTTATAATAGAATTTCAAATTGAACTAGTTCTAAAAATATTATTGTTGAGAAACAAGTGCGAGGTGTGAGCCTTCGCATCAATTCCACTGTTCAATGAACTTAGAGAACAGAATAATATCCAGAATTAATAAAATTGTCGGAACATATATTGCTGTGCACTTTGTCTGTCTCTGACAGTGGAGTGAAATTACAAGTGTTTTCATAGTATGTGAACAACAAATACAACAGAATTTCGATCGAAAAGTGATGTTTACTGAAGAGATGGTTAAAGACTAACAATGAATCCAATCGATACCCAGTCGTCGCAACTCATAAAACACATAACTTTTAATTTGTTAAACAATTTTTTGAACTGAAAAAAATTGATAACATTTTATATAAACAATAATTATATAAACAAAAAAACTTCTATAAAAAGCTCGAAAAATAGGATTTTCATAGAAATTATTTGATTGAAACAAATTGAGAAAAATTGCTTTTGATTTGTGAATAAAATGAAATTCTGTTTTATTTGTGAATCAGAAAAATATTTTCCATCAAAAATAATTACAATTCAATTAATTTACTGCAAAAATATTGATCTCTTTTTTTCAAATAAAATAAATATTTTATCTGAAAATTGATTAATCGAGTGCTGAGTGTTTGTGGGCACCGGTTTCCGTTTCCTACCATTAATTGTCTTTATTTTTCAATTGAATTTACGAGAGATTAAGTCAAAGTTTATTATAGATAAACAACTTTCCAAACAAAATCAATAGACATGTATTAATCAATATTTTAAAGGACAGGGAGCTGTTGTTCACACAGTTTTAATAATTGAGTGTTATTAACCTAGTTACACTTGTTTGGCGATAATTGAATTGATTTCTATTATATTATTAAACAGAATGTCCGGCGGCTGACGACGGTATGGAACGGTTCGCCTGTCCATCGCCCGACAGAATGGGAAGGTATCGGTGTATTGACGATCACGTCCTCTGCGATGGTTTCATAGACTGTCCCAACGGTGAAGACGAGGATCGGATGTCGTGTATGTTCTATAAAACTGTGAGTTTCACATAAAAATCACTTTTCATTTATTAATTCTCAATAGAGTTATGAAATTATTATTATTTGACTTTTTTATGATTTGAGGAAAAGCCTAAAAATAAGAATAATTTTTTTCCCTGACCTATCCTTCTGTGAATAAAATATAAGAATAATAAAGTATTTCACTTATTTCTTACACAACTGTCAGGAAAAATTGTTTATTTAAAAGTGCCCTTGGCTACTTATTTAAAATGCTTGACATTTAGAGATAGACCTGCGATAGAGAAGAGGTTTATATAACAAAAATGTTTAATAATCTCTAATACTTCTTACGCTTATAAATCTGTATTCAACTAAGACTTAGAATAAGACCAGACATGGCTCCATAATCTTGATAAAAAGGGGATGGAGAAGGGTCAAATTTTAGCTCAATTTTCATAGGTTATGGTTCTAATGAGGAACAATAATATCAAGAATTTTCCAGAAGTCAATCATTTTATTCAGCAAATTTAACTTGCTATTTTTTGAGCAAAATTTAGTCACCCCCTCCACCCCCTGATTCCGCGCCTGAATTGAATCTAATTATAGGAATAACTGAAATCAAATCCAAAAGAGGAATAGGAAAACAAAATTATAATAATTAAAGTTATCGAAAGTCTAATTGAATTACTTCTTGAATCTTAAACACAAGAAATTAGTTTTTCTAATGAATACTATTCTAAGTAATTGAAAACTTTATTCCACTCTTTATTTTCTTCAGACAAAAGCCCATTTGGATGTATTGGCGGACGCACTCCTCCGTTGGGCCAGAGGTCGATACTAATTATCAATTCGTATAAAAAAAACTTAATAACAAAATAACAAATAATTCAAAAAAAAATCTTTAATTTTGAAATAAAACAAAACATTTGGGAAAAAAAGGTTTCGATATCCAAAACAAAAGACAACAAAATTAATGTCATATAAAATAATTTTTATAAATGTTTTGATGTTTTTTCTTATTTATCAGTTTTGAGGCTTATTTTCGCTTAAATGGCGAACAGTTTTACTTAATGTTTGTTTTATGAACTGTTCATAACATATACTGTTCTTCTTCTTTGTGTCTAAAAATCTGATTGTTTTGGACTTTTCCAACACTTGTCGACAAAATCCTACACCAATTCCGAGCACTACTCCTAAGCCTTCATTCGGTATTCAATGGATGTCAGAGTTTGTCAATCGAGTAGACAATGATTTAGTGAATGAGAAGAAAAAAAATTTGAAATACATTTAATTTTGTTAAGGAATAAGAAAAGAAGAAAAGGTTATATCAAAAGACTTAAGCATTGGTTTCGGATTTCTTTGTTTCTATAAAAGGGCGACAAAAATAGTACCAAAGGATTGTCGATAAGAATACCGATTATTCTTCAGATCCACAAAGAAATCAATGAAATCAAATCAAATGAAAGAACAGTTTTTTTTATGAAAAGTTTTCAATTCTGTCCAAAACTCTTCTGAGGAAAGACAGAGGAGTGCGATGTAATCCCTTATGGATTACCGACCAACCCATCAGTTCCTCCCCATCCCTCCCACGCACCGAAACAAACCGTAATTTATTTGATTTGAAAATAATAAGAGAAAAAAAATTAAAAGTTTTTTTGTAGAAAACATCAAAAATATTATCTAATATTTAGTTTCGAAAAAAATTGTTTTAAAGCTCTTTTGTTTTTATTCTAAAATTGATCTTGGAATAAAAAAAATCAAAGACGTTCATTGAATTTAAAGACAAATATTTTGATATTTGAAACTAAAAGAGAGTTATGTATTGAAACTAAAAGAAGACATTTGTTTAACACAAAAGACAATCAATTTTCTCAAAAGAGTTGTTTCTATTGATTGTCTTTTATAAGAGTCAACCGAAAGTTAAAATTGTGTGGATTTTTGTAATTAGTTTTCTATAGAGAAAAGTGTAGTAAAAAAAATAAATTTCTTTTTTTGTTTTTTTCGTCAGAAAACTAATTATTTCCGAAAAACAGCCCAAATATGCAGCTATTTATCGGTTATATCGAAAAGAGTTGATCGAAATCATTAAATAAATACAAAATATCTGTAAAAATAATAATATTCTCGGTTTCTAAGCCTCTTATCCATTGTCTTCTGACCAACAAAATAATTGCTGGATATCTCTTGGAAATCATTATTCGGGGCTCAGACTGAATGGCAAACATTTTTATGTTAAGAATTTTCTATTGAGATAAGAATTTTTTCCATCCAAACAAATGATAGTTTGATTAAAATTGATTCCTAAAGGTTGTTGGGGTTCGACCTCTCAAATCAACTGTAAGACCAAACGCCATATCATGTGAGGAATGGTAATAAAAGTCAAATCAATTTTCACAGTAAATAAAAGCTCATAGAAAAGATATCTAGAAGAAAATTCTAACGTAAATAATGTTTGGCTTAAAATCTATTATAAAATAAAATTTTTATAATAAAAAAAATCAATTTTTTCCAAAAGATATTCAGTAAATTAATAACTGTTTTGAAGACAATTGAGAAAAAACAAATCGATTTATTCAGAAATCAAAGATAAATAATGAAAACTAATTAAATTGATTTTTGAGAATCAATAAATTGATATTAAATTTTATCAAGTAAAGTTTTATCTTATCAATCATTGTATAAACATTATGATGAAAACCAAACGATAAACAATTGCACGAAATGTTGTAAAACTTTTAAAACAAAACAAAAATTAATTAAAATATTTAAAAAAAAACATAATAATTAAACTGTACTTGTTGTATTTATTCGAATTGTATTATTTATCACCATGGAATTGATCTCACTCATAATTGTATATCAGAGTTTCTTTTTGTTGCTGGTCATTTTATGTTAAAAAGTTAAATTGTTCTTGTTTCAATCTATGTTTATTCATTATCTCTGCGAATAAATGATTTTTGATTTGAAAAAATTGAGTTTGCTCATTTATTACCTTCATCAAGTCACTTTATTCTGTAAGAACTGGCGAAAGGTCACATCAGACACATATCCGATGCAATAATTATTCGATAAATTTGTTAATCAAATAAACAGGTGAGACATTAGTTACATTCAAATACCGATGAATCTATTAAATCAATATTTAATGCCATTGGAAGTCATCCGGTGAAGAGCCCAGTCCTCTATATTATTCTAATATCTTTTGCGGCAATCATTTGATGCAAATCTAATGTTATATCAGGAGGGAGAGGGAGAGAGAGAGGGAGAGAGGGAGAGAGGGAGAACAAACTAGTCGTTTACTTATTCATTAGTTCTCGACTTTTATTCTTCATTAGTATTAATGTATTTTTAGATTAGATTTAAAAACAAAACAAAACGACACATAATTTTTAGACCAAAAGTTTTGTTGTTCATTAAACTAATTGGTTTGTTATTTTACCTTGATCATTGATTATGATTATTGAAAAATATTCGTTAAGAATTGGCAATGTTCAAATAGATATACAATTTTGAAATCAACTGAGAATTTGATTACTACAGCAGAAAGTCTTCACTCAAATAATGTTTAATTATTTAGAGACACGTATTTCCAGACTAATAATCGCTTGAAAATATGTAACACTTTTGGGAATTAATCTAATTATTTATGAAAACTAGAAAATATTTATTTAAAGTTTCAAATCAAACGCTTTACTTAAGAGTCAATATTTGTTAACAAAATTAACTGAAAATTTTTACTCTCTATTCATGAAAATCGAGTCAAACAAGCGATTCGTCAAAAGAAAAGACAGTTTCCTCTAAAAATACATAATTTTCTATCGAAAGAAAAGAAATGCTAAACAAAAATCAGCGAAAATTTTTCTCTTTTGAATCAAAAACTCAGAGCTCAAAATAATTTGAAAGTCGATATACATTTTTCACAGAAAACAGTATAAAATCCAAACGAAAAGCAAAAATAAAAAAAAGTTATAATAATTTATTTGATTTGCTTTTCGTCTTATTTATAGATTTACGTGAAATGTCAGAGTTATTAGGAGAGGGATGAGAGAGATGAGAGGGAGGAGAGAGAGAGAGAGAGAGAGAGAGAGAGAGAGAGAGAGAGAGAGTCGTTGTATAGCAAAATATTTTTCAATAGGGATTGTCTCTGATAAGAGTGAATCAGATTAGATGGGGTCACACCGGATGACAGTTAATACCGCTGTCAATGATGTATACCTTTGGATAATAAATGACTGAATTCAACCACTTTTTTGCTCAGACACTGCAAAACAACGAATATCCTCATTGTTTTCAATTTATCATGATAATTCCTACCTGACTCGGAGATTAAAAGATCAAGTGCAAGTTCTTATCTAATAGAAAAACTTGAAAGGCTCTGTTTTCGTTTCCAGATTTACCAAGAATATTTCCCAATTGTGAACTTTTGTTATGCAATGAAATACGGGTTTAGTTCTCATCTTTTTTATTGATTTTTATTTATGAAATCAATTTAGACTTCACTTCAGATCAAAGCCTATCAGAGAATCATTTGATTCATAATTAATGTGAAAACATCGAAATATTCACTGATTTTCATATAAATACTATTTTTAGTCATTAGTTGCGATTTACTCTCAATACTGAATAAATAATATTCTGTCCTCTTATCAGGAATTCAATCAATTGGGGATAGAGAGAGAAAAGAGAGAATTTGGGAATCGAGAGATCATTTCATTATAAATTCAATATTTATCATGTTAATTCACTAATACGTATAAATATTAGCTATTTTTTAAACATGAATTTTCAAATCAGACTTAAAAATAAAGTTAAATATAATCCAAACTTATTATTGAATAAATAATATGTGATATGACTTCCAAATGACATCATTCGGATTGAATTGCTTTCTATTCATTAGTCTCTGAGCGCACAGGCATTCAATGTTCACCGAAATAGAACTGATATTTATTGATAAGTTTTTGTCAGTAATGAACTCAGAGCTGACGACAAGAGGTTTGATAAAAATCTTCACCTGTCGGTAACCCCTCAACAAATGAGTTCGTTATTCACAAATAAAATTCAACAGCAAATCAAATATCACTTTAGCTCTCATTCTATGAATAAAATAATCATGGTAAATCAATTCATACGAATAATCATTGGTTTTATCTTTGTTTAACCTTGAATAGCAGCAAGGTGATATGCTTGATTGCAAAATATTCAGAATATGGTAATACTAAACGCGAAAAAACAAAACTGTATAATAAATTTACCGGTCATTGAAACGAGAAATAAGAGACAAACAAAAATATGATTCAATCGAAAGGAAAGAAAATCATTTTAAACGAAAAAAAAATTTTTGAATAAAATAAAACAATTGAGAATCGATTGCAACGATTGCAACAAAACATTTTGTATTTTGTTTGTTGAAAACGGATACCGACGAAGACTTTTGACATAAAATTGTTTTTTAATCGAGATTTATGTCTTGAGAAGGCATTCAGTTTTTTGTTTTATATACTTTAAGAGCGCATAAAATGAAAACAAAATTATATCAAAAAGAGTATAATATCCGAAGAAAACAATTTTCGCATCAAAAACAGATACATATCAATAACGTTAAAAGCACAGCACATAAATGGCAAGGTTACATTTTCAACATAACCTTTATATTCTAATCCTTTTCATCTTTTATTTTCTGAGATAGCTTAGACATTTTGTAGACATTCCTTGGTTAGAAAAAGGGCTTATATTTCAATTAATAATTTTATTATTAATATCTGTTTTGTATTGAGTGTTGGTTTGAATTGTAGGAAGAGTTGAAGCCATTAAATGGATGGTAACTGAATATAAGGCAATTGAAGCCATAATTATCTCTTTTTATTTAATGGACAGATAATTAAGAACCTGAAGACACGATAATCTCCGAACTCTTTATTACATTATATATCAGATGAAAGGCAGTCACGGAAATTGAAATCATTGTTTGATAAATATGTTTGGATGCCATTCATTGCCATCCATTAACTTCTGCAAAGTTGTTGTATCTCACAAAAAAAACTACCACGCTTTATTTCGCATAGTCAGGCTTTATTTCTTATTTGTAAAAGCCATATTTATATATTTTGTCAATTAGACCTAGGTTACCCACACATTTTATGCAAGTGCGTATAATTGCATAACGATATACGTGAATGTATATTGAATTACATGGAATCATCTGGAATTGTTACATTTATTGTTGAATCAAAATCTATTAAAATAAATGTGCCAGATGATATTTGAACATAATCTTAGCTAAACTAATGATTATGTTTTGAGTAAAAGTTTTCATGCGTTTAATGAATTTAGGGATAAGTTATATCCGACACATTTCTGTTGAATCAATAGTCGATTGTAAGGCGTCTTAGTTTCAAATGAATGCCATTGACGAGTGAGCAAGGTACTCATTATTGTGGTCATTTTCTCAAATTATAATCGATCTACCTTGCTCATCCAACAATATGAGAGATATGTTGAAAAGAGACGTTTGATTCTGAGATAATTGTATTTTATGTCATCACTTGAGAGTCTAAGACTGAATATCAAGTGAAGTGAAGGAAAGAATGATAGGAAAGCCATCCGTCGATAACATCAAAGGAATTCTGCATAAAATCTCGATAACAGTCGTCCAGTAATGGACTCCATTTCCCAGAACTCATGAAATGATAAATAGTTATATATATCGACAGCTATTCAGCTATTATTTGGTCAGTTTATTCACTCATCAGATATCAAAAGTCAAACGAAAAATCAAAAATAAACCTTAAATAACAAAAAATACCTTTACTTTTGAATAGACTGTTTCTCATAAATGTAAAATTGATCAATAACAATTGGTGTGTTCTTCAAAAGACGAGATTCATTCCGGGATTAAGACCCTGAGCCTATTTAAACAAATTTCTCTAAAGATTTTACATTTAGTTTTTTCTATAAAACAGTATTTTGAATGAAATACAAACGAAATACAAGTTTTTCGATAATACAAAGTAAGATAAATTGAGCCGAAAATCTCAATATTCTTGGTATTTGTTGAGAAAATTTTAATGAAAAAAACTAATGAGAATCTAATGAAAACACTAACAAAGGTTACGAAATGTTATCTTGGGAAAAAAGGGGATTTCATTATTAATAAGTCAATAAGTGCTAACAAATATATTCTTTGGATTAAAAAAAGAAGAAATAATTCGTCGGAAAAGTAATTCATTTAATAGACTTTTAGATTAGTTAACAATACTTTGGATCTAATTTTTTTATATACAAAAACACAAATAATTAATCAAATGATTGTGAAATGCCTATCATATTGTGCAAAAACGTGTGGGAGAGGGTTAGCTAATGGACAGGTAAATTACTAAACGCCTTCTCCTAAAACACTCAATGGATTTCTTTATTCAATTCATCATTTGTTTTGCTTTCAATAAATATCTTGATTTCAATACAAATGATTGGAATTTCCATTTAATTATGTTTACGAAACTTTTAATACACGATTAAATGTATCACCAAGGTGAAAATCAATTTAATTACTAAAAACAGAATATTCCTATCAATAAATAGCCCTGGTCATATGAGGTAGCTCTCCTAATAAGGTTTACACCCAGTTTAATGACTGTTTGGTTCAGCCCTCCCTTTCCCTCCCCATAACTATAGCTAATAATAGAATAAAAATAGATCTGAAAAAAGACATTCATTTTTCTATAACTTCATTGAATTCTGAGGAATACTTGTCCTCTAATCCAATGGATATCTTAAAACAAATGGTTATATATCTGTCTCTCAATATATTTATCGGAAAATTGTGTCTATTTTTGGTAAAAAGGATTTCGAAAAATTGCAAAATTCAGCGAAACAACGAATCCTAGATATTGTACACATCATATAAACTTGCAATAAATTCAAATATTGTTCTGACATGTATTCCAACTGCTATTCATTTTAAGACAATGACATCAAAACGTTTTATTTCTATAAATAAATGTTTCTGTTATTTCTCTAGCTATTGAGCAAGGTTATGACATTTCATAAGTACATTGCAAAATATTAATATTGTTGATTTAATAAAACGAGTGTAGCGTAGAGAAACAAGATAAATAATTGTGATAACCATGAATACCCTGAGCTTTGTATGAATTCATGCATGATCAAACATTTCGCGACAAGAGGAGCAAGATTTTATATTACCCTTGGCTATGAACGTATGCTATATATCAGACCTGAGGAAAGTGTCTAAAATAGTGTCTTGAATTTCAACATTATTTCATAGCGAACTGAGCATGTATAGATTGTGAATTAAAAGTTCGCATATATCGTAAAAATAAATTTCAAGTTAAAAATCTTATCAAATGAATAAAATAACTAAAGGGTCATTTTATCAACAAACTATTGTCACAGTCAATATGAATGAGTAATCTTAAGTTTTTCAATAAACTAGCAAATATCAATAAAGTATATGCCTATAAAGTATATTCGCATAAAGGACCCTGATAGACACTATCCGCGTCCTTGCTATATATGTTTGAATTGCTGTATATTTTTGTTGAAGCAATTTTATTGATATAAGAAAAAACATGCTTGACACTTTCCCTTTTACATACTGAATGACAAATTAATAATCGATTTATAAATCAATTTCACGACATTTTCAAAGAATTTTTTGTTTCGTTAGAAAAACTTCAAACGAGTTCCTATTTTCGTGTTTTTCACGTGAATTATGGGATAATACATAGGAAAGCTCCCAATCTTTTCGCACAAAGACCTGGGGCTTTGTGTCCAGAGAGACAGCGATTCCTATTCTGGAAATAGAAGTCAATAATCGATTTTGATTTGGATTTGTTTCTAAAGCCATTCAATAGTAAATGAGTTAACGATTTGAGCGAAAAGTTTTTGGGAAACCGTTTACGTGAATGACGTTTTACTATACAATAGAGATGAGAGAGAGACTCAAATAACTCGAAGATAGAGCACAGGATTCTGTCCCTTTGATAAGATAAACAGTAGACTCAACTAAACTACTAATAGTTTCGCCCATTTAATCAAATTTATTTATTTGAGAGCCAAACCATAAAATTGCAAGAATACAATCAAATCATGCGATAAGAAAACAACTATACGAATAAAATTTCAATTGACGTCAACAGAATATTCTGAGCGATTTGTTAAATATAAAAAATCAATCAAAATAGAGACACTTTTGGCACAGAATTTGCATTGATTTTAATTGAAAAGAGATTTAACAATAAAAACAAAAAAATACTATGAATTGGATTTAACTCTAATTTTGCGTAAATTTTTGCTTTTCGTGTTATTCAAGGGTTTGTGCGATAGATATATAACTTATTTGTCATACAATCGGAAGAGATTTATCTCAAAAATCGATTGGTTTTCGTGAATATCAGACAATAAATAATAAGTAATATTTTCAGAATATTTTTGTCAAACAATAAAAATAATCGTTATTTTCATTCATCGGATCAATTGTAGTCTGTTTTCATTCTTCTTATTCTTCTGGTTCTTTACGATTAGTTTTTTGATACATTGATGTTAACAATAGATTAAAAGAAAAGTCTTTTTTATCGTTTTTCAATCGCACATATCGTCGACCCTCTCCTCTAAATGTTTCTATTCTTGAACACACTTCCAGTCCCTTCCCTTTCAATCCTTTCTTTGGTTTGTTTTTTTATCTTATTTTTAGTTTTTTTTGTTAAGATTTCTGTAGTATTACGTAAATATCAAATCGTATGTATAGTACAGTCTCTTTGGCGCCGATTTTCAATCAATTTCTTCATTCATGAAAAACAAGTTAAATGTTGAGTAAAAATATAAAGAAATTAATTATATCTCATATTATTCGAGACCTTAGCCATAAATACTCGACATTTATATAGATTTGAACTCTCATTAGATTGAAATGAAGCAAATGTTTCAACATTTTTATACAATTTTTTTTTATTACATCCCATTTCTTATCAATTAATGGATTCTTATTCTTTGTTCACAAGAATCAAAAGAATAAGAATTAATGCCTTTCGAAGAGAGTCTCAAAACTATTGATTAAATGACTGATAATTGACTAATGGATTGAATTATAGATGAAATTGATTTAAACAATCATTTGTCGCATTTATTATCTGTTTTTTCTCAAATCAAATGAATTGTTTATAGCATCGGATGAGAGGAAAATAAATTAAAATAAATAACTTTTAGCCGAATATATTGTCTGAACCCCTTTGAGATAGATTTGAGGAATGCCTTCCACTGTAAGGATAACATTGTTTTGATTAAACGTTTCTCTGAATGACTAGAATTTTGATTAAACTCATCTAAAGTGGTGATAGAGTTAACAACAACAACAAAAAATACTGAAATGAGTTACAATTCTTTAGTGCCTGTTCTCTGAATCCCTGTCCTTAATAATTCACTAATAGACTGAACAGTGATAGCGAGGGAGGGATAGCATTACGGAATGAGAACTAGAGTTCAATTTAAAGTTTTCAAAATTGATTTTTCAAAAGAAGCGGATCTTCTTCTTCAGGGGATTTACAGTACATTTTATGTTGTGAATAACCTTGCTCACTTTACACTAATATTGGGTTAAGTATTGAAGAGTTTTTTATGTAATATGTTTTGAACTTCTATTCTGTTCTCAACTGTTGTGGACTTACATCCAATGCTCTCGTTTTCATTCATACGAATGCATTAAAATTTGATGAATCAGAGAGACCTGGGATCTAATTTAATGGTGATCTTACATCACTATCACTCTAGCAGGAAATCCTTTCGAAATAATATCAGAATAACAAGCAATTTCGTAATGATCTTGGCCATAATGGTTGCTATAGTGATACTACCTTTTTGTCAATTGATTGGAAAGATTACACAACATTTGATCATAAATAAGAGATTACAGTCTTGTTATCATTAATGATAAATCAGCTTACCATAGTAATAAACAAGGAGAGCTAAGCTCAGGTCAAATTGAATATTCAAATGAGTTATTCAATATTCGAGATAACATTTCTGAGAAAAGCTTATTAAGGGTCGAGTTATTGATTACATGTCGTAACGTATTATCTGAACAACACTGCAATAGACGGTAACCATAGCAACGAAAGGCAAACACACAAACCATTTGACATCCTTTTCCTGTTTTGTTGAACAGCACTCCAAACGTGTCTTCACTTCAAAACATAATTTAATTGATTTTAAATAAATTTAAAGACAATTATCTCTCAAAATGGGTGCATATAAATACATGCAAGAGATTTGGAGACACAAACAGTCGGATGTAATGCGCTTTCTGTTGCGTCTGAGGTGTTGGCAATACAGACAACTCAATGTTGTCCACCGCTGTCCCCGACCCACACGTCCGGAAAAGGCCCGACGACTCGGCTTCAGAGCCAAACAGGGATATGTCGTCTACAGAGTTCGCATACGAAGAGGTGGTCGCAAGAAACAGGTGCCCAAAGGTATGTCAACAAACATTTGTTATGTTTTCATTGATTAACCCATTGATTGTCTTCACCAACAAATAGGTGCCACTTATGGTAAGCCTAAGAATCATGGCGTCAATGAACTGAAGCCCACCCGCAATCATCAGGCGATCGCCGAAGAGAGGGTCGGCCGACGAGTGGCCAAAGCTCTGCGCGTTTTGGGCTCTTATTGGGTGACTCAGGACTCGACTTTCAAATACTTTGAAGTAATGATTGGTTTATGACTTTCCTTTGATATGATTTTTAATTGTTTTTGTCTTAAATTTAAGGTTATTTGTGTGGATCCGTTCCACAAAGCGATCCGAAGAGACGCCAAAATCAATTGGATTTGTAATCCGGTCCACAAACACAGAGAACTGAGAGGTCTGACCAGCGCTGGTAAGAAACATAGAGGACTGGGAGGACGGGGTCACGGCTACAGTAAAGTAATCGGTGGCTCCCGAAGAGCCAATTGGCGCCGAAGAAATACACTTCAATTGAGACGAAAGCGTTAATTATATTTGAATTTGTGTTAACTTTCAGTACTTTCACTGTATTTCGATTCTGGAAATAAAATCTTTGAATTACAGAAAAGTGTCTAAACTTGAGGTCAAAAGTCAAAAATTATTTTTATTTACAAAACATTTTGTATTGAAATACAATTTAAGCGAATATTTTGGACCGAATTGTCTCTAAATTCGGCAAATTATCAGTCGGTCCGACGGCTGCCAACACAGGACTCCTTCCGATGACATATTTGGTGCAAACCCTTCGGATTATCTCTGCGTTGACGGCATCTATTCGGGCCTCCATTTCGGGGAGGGGTACGCGTCGGCCGTAGCACAGCATCTGTCGGCCGATGTCCTCACAAATGGGTGTCGAACCGTCCAATTGTAATAACATCGTTGTCTTGAGTAAGTCCTTAGCCCTCTCCACCTCATCGTCGGTGACCTTTGAGCACAAGTGCATCCATTGATGGCCCAAATGATAGACAAAGTCCTCTAAAGTGTTCTTCTCTGCGATGAAGTATACGCCCCAAAGGCCGGTGTCTTTATAGCAGGTGTTAAATGACTGGAAACTGTGGCAAAGGTTGCGCTCCATCGCCGCCTGAGCCAAATAACTGGAACAGTTACTGCCGGCCCCCATAGTCCTCCCCCACGAACCGATTAATGTGTTGGCAATCATTAGTGATATATTGTCCGGATTGGCCCAACCCGTGGCCTCCACTGCCAGAGCGATGTGCGCCAAAGGCATCGAATCGTCTTTAACTCTGATCTCACTTCCGGTGAAAGGACAGGTCTTTAGAGCCGAAGCGTCCACTTTCTCATTGATGTTCCCGAAGTTCTTCTGACACAAGTCGACCAACTGTTGGTGATCAACACCACCGGCTGCGGCCAACACGAGTCGGGGTCCCCTATAGTGAGTGCTAATGTAGTCCATGAGGTCTTGTCTATTGATTTTCTTGATGTTCTCGTGAGGGCCCAAAATAGTCATTCCTAATGGCGTCGACTGATAGGCGACTGAATGCAAGTGATCGAAGATAACCTCCTGGAGGTCGGTCTCTATCTCTTGCATCTCACGTAAGATAACATTCCTCTCCCTCTCTATCTCTTGCGGACCGAACATCGAGTGTTGAAGAATGTCCGCCAATATCTCCATCGCTCGGCCGACGTCTGTCGACATACATTTGGCGTAATATACGGTCTGTTCCCGACTGGTGTAGGCGTTGAGGTGTGCGCCCATATTCTCGATCTCCAGTTCCAGTTGTGTCTGAGTCCTGTGTGTCGTCCCCTTGAAGGCCATGTGCTCGAGGAAGTGGGCGACGCCGTTGGTCTCCGGCGTCTCGTAACGGCTGCCGGCGTCGATCCAGAAGCCGACAGTACAGGTGGGGATACCCGAGTCTTCGGTGGCCACTCGGATGCCATTTCTCAGTGTCGACACTTTGGTCTCAGGGATGTTGACGACAGGCCTCTCCTCTACCGATAGGTTGTGCGACAATCGGATGGGTTTTGGTTTTAAGAGATTTAATTTGTTTTTAATTAAATGAGAGCCGAGTCTTAAGACACGATTTGCTGCCATTTCTGACGAAATGCAATATATTTTTGAAACAAAAGTTACGCCAAAAACGGATCAAATGTTTATCATTGAAATCAATGGCAATACTATTGAAAAGGGATAATAAGTTTTGACGTTATTTATAGTTCACGTCTTCACAAGACATGCG
>JAQIXV010000188.1:0-71692 GCA_034700625.1 Tectocepheus velatus
CCCTCCCTCCCTCCCTCTCCCTCTCCCTCTCCCTCTCATTCTATAAAATAATTTTTTGCCCCAAAGTCTATAATAGACTCAATGATTGATTATTTGTGAATTCAAATAATAATTTGTTTTTTGATTTAACGCTTGATTACCCATAATATAATAATTTAAACTAAAATCAATAAAAATAATTTTTTGATTAAAGATAACATTTATTTGATTTCTCAATCATTTGAATGGAAATAAGACAACATTAGTGACAGTCATTTGTAAATTGGAGTCAATATATAAAATGCATTAAAACAATATTTGTATAAAAGAAATGTTTTCGTCTGAAAAAAATAACATTAAATTACATAAAAATTTAAAAACTTTCTCTTATTTGTGACACAAAAAAGTGACATAAAATTAAATAAAATTTATAATTATTTTGGATTTTCGTGATTTCCAATAAATCTGAATTTGTTCTAACCTAGACATTAAAGAGCAATATTCTCAATTCAAGCTCAGGTTGGAATAATATTGTTCGACACATTCTGGTATTTTAGGTGAATTGGCACCAACTTGTTTGCTTGTTCATCTATGAAGTCTGGGACATATAAAGAAACGTTGGAATATTTATCCCTCTTTTTGTTGAATAGGGATTTGGACCTCTTCAAGCGTTTTCTGATTATCGTCTTCCGGATAGACTTCAACTTTGATTTGTTCTTCAGATGATTGGGGTTTAGCTCTAAAACTATTTCTGTTGTGATTACGTTGCGATCGATTCGTTGACATATTTCTCGACAATTGGCGGTGCGTTGAACTAACAGAAGGATTTCGATGTAGAGAATTGTTCAGAGAATTGTTCAAGGGTATCGTATATATATTAAGTCGGGCCCCACCCATTTTGGGGGGCGCACAGATGTGAACGTTCTTTTGGGGATGAGATTTATAATTACGAAACGAACCAAAATGATAGTTCGGATTTGATATCTGCTGGTGTTGAAGATTGTGCTTGCCCATATATTGCCAAATACCTATTTAATTAATATAAGTTTTCAGTTAATTATTAATTTAAGAAAAATTTCCCAAAAACTCTATTTATTACAAATTTTTCAAAATAAATAAATGACTTAAGAGTACCGTCTCCTCTGGAAACTGATGACCAAAATCCGTAGGAAAACAAAGCGATTGCAATGAAAACAAAGATGAATGTAATGTACATCATTTCTTTTGACCCTCCGTGAGCTGCTATGAACAAAATGATTAAGATCATTATGAACATTCCACCCCCGATCTTTCCAATGACTGAATCAAAGATTAATTATTAAAAATTCACAGAATATTCTATTATTTGTAATATTATTTACCCTTATTTTCAGGCATTTCCACCAAATTTGAGTTTATTATAATTTGAGGAACGATTCAAATAAATGTCATCAAAGCCTAAACTAATTTTAGTCGATATATAATATTATCACATCTTTAATGATGTGTTGAATTATTTTAAAGTTTTAAAGTAATAAAAAAATAATTATTAAAATAATATACGCAATGATTGGGATGCCATCCTTCCCACCCCACCAGTCATGCTCTGAGTCATCTATTCTTTGTATTTATATCATAACTACTTGAGTCCACTCAACGGACATTCAGATCAACATTTTATCGATTAATTCCTGTTTTCCCTTCAGTTTTAATGATTGAAGACTTTCTGAGAGAATAAAAATAGTTTAATAAGACTTTCTCTCAAATCATATCAACTATTTCTGACAACTATTCAATTAAATTGCAGTCAATTGAAAAAAATTCTTTTTTTAGTGAATCTTAATTACAGCAAAAGAAAAAAATCAATTACGAGTGTCTGACTCCTTTTAAAATATAAATGAAAGAAAAAGCGGTTAAAAAAAACTTCAAACTATTGCAAAAATTAATTGATCTGAAGATAAGTATTGTTTTAAACTATAAATAAATCGGTATTTTTCGGTATTTTTTGTTGAAAAGAAAAGACTACTTTTGGGATACTTTTTGACTAACGGTTAGTTAAATGCAATATAAAAGGCAATCATTTCGACACTTCACTCATTCCTTATTTTTACTGAAAAGTTGTTTTTTTGTCATTCAACCAATTTTTTCAATTATGAGAAAAATTATCATTTGTTTTATTTTTGTTGTGGCTCTGGTTCTACAGGAGGTGAGCGCTGGAAAGGGGATGAAGGGAATGCTAGAAGTAAGTCCACTTAATCTCATATAATATTCAAAACAATTAAATATGATTTTATTCGAAGGCCGGTCTACTGATGGCTGGACTCATACCACAACCACTGCCTCTACCCATTCCTCTACCGTTTCCTTTACGTATAGAAAGACAACATCACCACCGGTCACATCACTGTAATGCACAACCAGTTCAGTGAGTAATGAATTTATTTTTCATTTGTATTATACGATCATTCAATCCATAGTATTCATAGAGTGCTTGAATTTATTCCATATCCGGTCGAAAAAAAAGTTAAGAAACACAAATCACAAAAGGAATGGGACTCCGAAATGGATGACCTTAATTCAAAATGACATTATCAACCATTTAATTCAAACAATGGTCAGAAGTCTTATTAATTATTTGTGATTTCAAAAAACCTTAACTAAAATATTTGAAAAGTTTGAAAAAGTGATAAAATTAATAAAAGTTTCATTTTTTCTCAAAAATTTGAAATGTTTTAAAACTGAGAAAAACATATTTTTGGTGATCAGTGATGAGTCACTCATTACTGTTATTCTCTAAACATTAGTTTATTGAGAGATTAATATTTGTTATGAACTGAATTGAGATCATAATCACTCCAATTGTATTGAATGACGCGATGACTGTCTTTCTCTGTAATCCATTCTGTGTTTGCATTTATTGACTTCAATTCATTGGATTTAATTTCATTGAAATCATTGCTTTTGTTCTCTTGTTTTTCGAGAAACGATTCAATGATTTTGAGATCAATTGCAGACAAAACTTTAATTTCATTCGAGTTTTCGAACGAAACTTTTTTTCTGCTCAAAGAATTGGGTGGCGGTAACAGAGGTAACGGCAGTCCTGTGGATAACTTATCGGCTGTCTGTCCACCGCTGCAGTTAACGTCTAAATCAAGAAAGTTTTCAAGAGTTGAAACAATTGATATTGCATTTACTTGTTTCGTTTAAATCAATTGCCAATGATTTTTCTTCAATTGCTGAATCATCTTCAGAGGACAGTCCAGTCAAATTAAGCACCGGTTCCTTTGCATTCACTTCGCTATTCAATTGTTCGGACTCTATTTCATCATTTAAAACAATTATATATTTCTTTTTTGAATTTTAAATTGATCTTGCTTATTTCAAATAGTTATACCTTTGATGTGTTTTCGTAAACTTTTGATTATAGCACAGGCGAGTCCAACGCATGTGTAAGCGAGCAAAGGTTGGGCGCCATAAAGGGCTCCACAGCCTCCTCCTGTGTATGTCGTATAAGTTCGAGACATCGTCGAGAATACTAACAGAGCGACCATTGAGTAGAATATCGTGCCTTTGATTATAAAATATTTTGATTTTTAATTAAATAATTTTTAATGAATTACAGGCGAAGTCATAAGTCTTTGATTTTTGGATTTTCTCTTCATTTTCGGACATTTTTTTGTCATTTTCATCGTTTGACTTATTTTCCAAATCGCTATCGATTTCAATATTGTGGTCGTTTGAAGCGTTTGAAGCACTACTTCTCTCTCCTTTTCCTATTATTTGTTTTCGATCCGAAATATCATTTGAATTATCGAAAGAATCTTTACTCTCGATTTGACCCATTCTTCTAATATTCTTTCAAAATATTTGGAACTTGCAATTTGACATTTTTGATTTGTTTTCAAATAAACTAAAAAGAACAGTTCCTAGGCAACTTTGTGATCCAATATATTTTGATAATAAAAACTTGATGTTTTAATTGATTTTGCTAGATAAAACCTTGAGATTTACTAGTGCTCTATTTTTTCAATCGATAAAACAAATTGAATTAATGAATAATTTAATATTTAGAGACATCTAATTGTATTTTCAGCATGGTATCTACAATTATTTACAATAAATATAGACGTTTTTAATTACATGTAATCGTATTATACCAAAATAAACTTTAAAATTGAGCAAGATTCTAGAAACTCAAGATATTTCTAATAGTTTGTAAAGAATTGAATATGAAATTCAAAATTCAGCAAAAAATAGAGTTTTGATTGAAATCTTAAAATCATTTTTTATGAAAAAGACATTCGACTGAAACGAAGGCATTCCTGCGATAATGTATTTGTGTTGTGCTCTCTATTTATATGAACTAAAGTTCTGGAATCGATCCAAAGACCTCTCATTTGAACGAAGAGTTTCGTTATGTTTGACAAACAGTACTGAAATGTTGGTGTCTGTGCTTTCTGTGAGAATTCGTATGTTTAGAGTAAATCGATTCGATTTTAAGAGCAATCCTTTAAAACTCTCAGAGGAGTTATGACTGCAAACAATAATAGCGTCAATAATAACAGTAATAGCGATGTAATTAACAACGAAAGTAATAAAGATAACGTTGTTTTAGATGTGAATGTGCAAAAAAATGACCAAGACAAAATATCTGTTAACAAAAAAACTGAAAATAACTTACAGAATAATTCTGACGACAATCAAATCGGATTCACTGCAAACAAGTCTTCCATAAGAAATGCCATCAATTTTATGGGTATTTATTTTGTTAAGAATTTATTTCATGTTATTATTCATTTGTATCTTCAATATTAAAAAAAATAAATAAATTAATTAATTAATTTGTTTAAAGTCTTAGGGTATTTACTTTTGGTAATCATCATTAGCTACGGATATTTTGGTAGTTTAATGAGTGATTTGATCTCAAACTCAAACGATTCAAACAAAAATCAAAGTCTTTCAAATGAATTGAAAAAAGAAATGACTGTTAACTTGCAAAATGAAGACATATTTGACTCAAAAATCTTGCAAAAGAGTAAATTTTACAGAACTATCACATCTACGGAACTGATTGTTATTTTGTGGATAACCTTAATATATGGCACTTCGTTACTACTATTTCTAAGATTTAAAATTTTGAAACTGGAAAGGGATCCGAATAGTGATAAACATAAGAAGAAAAAGATGGACAGCACTGAAGAATTAAATGCCTTTCTATTAGCCAACCGTAAAAATAAGCGCTCATTTAAGCAGAAAATTGTGAGCAACGAAGAAATTGTCAAGGATGATTGTGATCAACCATTTTGGAAAAAGTAAATTCTATGCAAAAATTAAAGTGTCCTTTCTCAATCTATTTTTATTTATCAAAATTTAAAGGATTTTTAATTATTTAAATTCAAATGTTTTCTTAACCAAAATAAATCAAAACAAAAACTGAAATTATCTTTTTTTTCTATTTTTAATTATAATTGAGTTGAGTTAAGTTTCAATTAATTTCTTTTAATAGATCGAATAAATCAATAATAATAAATATTAATTCGATGTAATCTTGCAAGATAACATTCAAATTGAATATCTAAAATAAAGTTACCATACAATTGGATAATAAACTTCTTTAGATTTGAAGAAGAGGTTGGTTACATAATTACAGAAAAATCATCAAGTAAAAATTACAGATTTATAAAGAAAATCGTACTGTTTTTAATATAAAATGTGATTGTTGATTAATGTATTATCTAGTTGAACCCAATATTTGTGATAATATTAAATAATAACAATTAAATTATTTTCCGAATGTCTTAAACGATAAAAATTTAGCCATGAATTTGATGTGAAGACGCGCTAAAGGATTGTATTATGGATTGTATTATGGATTGAATTAAGAGCTAATATGAGCTAATTTTAATGAAAAGCCAACTCAAGAGCCAAACATTTTATTCATTAAGAGCTCGTAATCTTAAATATCATGAAATATAAAAATAGTTTCAATGAAATCAAATAAAAGCAAATATAAGATTGCAGTTGAATTGATCCCAAGATGTGACAAATCAATGAATCCGGGATTTATGACACAATAACTGATCTAATCCCCACCCAATCCTTGACCTTTCATTATATACAGTATTGTTATGTATTTGAATGAGAATATGTTGGTATGAAGTTATGCAGAGAATATGTATCAAACAATTTACAAAAAAAAGTCAAACACAGAATTTGGTCGACATATTAATCGCTTTTTAGGGAACAGCCATATCTATGAGCCATAAATATTTGATTTAATTATAGATTCGCTTTATTGGACTTTAAATAAACCGATAGTTATTATGTTTTTTAATTTTGCTCTCAAAATCAATTTGCTATTTAGTGCTGAATAAAAATTTTTGATAAATTTTAATCTTTTGAATTCAATTTTGTTTCTAATATCTCAACTGAAATCAAAATAACTTTAAAACAGAATATTTTTTTTAATCGATGGAAAAACCACCAAAAATTGTTGTCACAGACATAGATGAAGACCCAGATATAAAACGCCAAGCAAAAATTAAAGAAATTAAGGATTGGTCTGGTAAGTAATTTAAAATTATATTCTTAATATTTTAATTAATTATATTTCTTAATGATAATAAATTAAATGTATTATATTAATTGTAAAGAATATTCATTATTATATTAATTTATTGGTTTTTTCTCAATAAGATGCTATAAAATTCCTCAATTGAAAACATTTCCAGTATTTGGGAAAAAAATTGTGTTCTCAACATTTTATTGAAAGAAATATATTGAATCATAAATCGATGATATTTTCCGATAAAATAAATGTTTTTCATATTTATAGCATTACTTTTGATCGTATTGTTGTTATGGCTGATGGCGGCCACCAGAATGTGTTTTGTCTTGGGATCAGTTATGGCATCGATGACATCAATCATAGCTACCATTCAATTCATTGTATTAATAAAATCGAGTTATTCGCGACATATCGGAAATTATAAGTACAAGTCTGGCCCTCAATACCAAATGCCTCTAAACGTTCAATTTAGAAGATGTAAGGAATTTTTATCATGCAAAAACAATAAGATCTCAAACGAAAACAAACAAAATGAGAAGGATGTGAATGATAGCATTCCCAAAATGCACTCTCCTTTATAACCCATGAATTTTTAAATCAATTGATCATTCTTTAAGTAATTCTCTTTTATAATATTAAATAAAATTTATTTTTTTGATTAAATTTGACCGAAAACCGATCTCTTATTCAATTATTTGCAATTTTATTGAATATTTTATTTATATTTTTGAGACAAAACATTAAAATTCAAGCGTTTGAACAATCCTTGATAACTTTTTATACATGAATCAATTGAGTATTTTAAAAAGATTTTGAATAAACCTTGATGACAAAATTAAACAACATATTAAATTACATTAAAAGTTAAATGTGTTTTCAAACGACACAAGTAATGGACAGACACATAGGCTCGGCTTGGGTCAACACTTTTGGAAAAATTGAGATTTATATGAAATGGAAATTATTTTTGGAATGACTTTATATTTAAAGCACCATGAGCATTTTTGCCAAAAAGGTTAATTTTTTCCAAATAAAATTTTTTTAACAAAAATGTATTACAGTTTTTTGGTTTAACTTTTATTACAAAATTGCGATAAAAAAATTAAATTATATTTTGAGATCTTTTGACAAATATTAAGTAAATTTTTGTTTAAAATATTAATCAAGCTTAAAAAAATTGTGCATGCTTAAGAAAAAGATTAAGTCATTTTTGAGCTCAATTTTAGGCTCTGGAAAGATATGAATCACATTAATAGAAATTAAGGCATACAAACAATGGACAGGTATTTAAGGCTTACATTTAAAATCTAAACCAAAAAAATGTGAAATATTTGGAAATATGCGAAATTCAAAAGCTTTAGAATCTTTTAAATTTTAGATTCTATTAAATTGTGGTTTGAATCCATTATCAGAGAGTGTGATGGGCTCTAACGGCACGTCAACAAATGCCTGGTCTCCTGATAAACGATTCGACAAATATTGAGTATTAGAGGAATCATCCAATGATTGGCGTTTACTTTGGATGTGAACCCAGAATGAGATGATTAGGAAAACAATTAATGAAATTATAAATAATATCAAATTAATAGGGAATGGAATGAAGTAAAACGAAATGAGTAGGAGTATCGCCACCAGAATTGATATACCTGTTCAGTTTAAGAATTAAGATTGTGCAAAATCATTTCTTGGTATAACAATAGATAACTTACGAAAAACCCAAACATGAACTCCTGTCTCGTGTTTGAAGCCTGTATTCAGTGAACTATGTCTTCGCCTGAAATCAGTTTGGGTGTCATCGTTGAGTTGAGCCCCTCTTTTCACTTTCATTAAACTGTTTATCATTTTTATTTGAATTACTCTGACATACATTAAATAATACAGATTTTATTATCCAAGATCAATTTTATTCATTGACAGTTAGATTTAGTGAAAAATTGAGGTTTTCATCAAATTTGACGTTTAATTCATTTTATTGATTCTGATTTCAATCGTAAATAGAGAAGAGCACAGAATCAGAACTCCACTGCATTACAGAATGCCATCTATTTATAAACGCTTTCGTTGAAAATTAATTCAAATCATTAGTAGTTCATTCTTTTATCACCAAGATAACCAAACGAATTTTCTAAACTGATAAGATTTGATTTATTTGCCATCGTGGTCATTTTTTTTATATTGAAACTTTCATATAATATCATATATTTCATTTATTTAAATTAATTTTTCTTCTCAACTTATAGTTAATGATTCGTGATTTTAGATGTCCATGATGATCTAGCTTAGATTCTAGTCCATTAGCTTCTAGCTCTAGCTAACATAATTTATATTAATAAATATATTAGTCATTTATTAGAAAAGATGAAAATAAATATCGTAATCTCATAACTTCATCCAGACAATAATTAAGCTTGGTAAACCTGGCTTTGGATTAAATGTTATAATTTTTTATAACTTATTTTAATTTTATCGAAGAATTAAAATGAATTTTCAAAATCAATGAAACTTCACTTTTCTTAAGAAATATTTTTCTATTGAATGAATCGTTATTTGTATTTAATATATAAATCAGTGCTAACTATCATCTGTTCAATGAATTGACGATCAATTCATTACCGGAGAACTGTTTTCATAGTCAAACGCCTACACGAAAACTGGTTTTAAACGGATATTCAAAAAAGTCTATTCAAAAGTACATAACTTTTGTTGACTTGTTTTGGACTCAACTTCTGAGGCATTCATTTTGGAAACAAACCATTTTATTTGTTTTGAAGTTAGTTAAACTTGTACAATCTTATACAAAACACAATTTAAATTAAAAAGTGTTAAAAATTTTATTTTTAAGTTTTTTACTCAAGTGTTGACACAATGGGAAAGGCATGGCTTCTAATAATCGTCGTCCTCGTCATAATAGCAATTGTTGGCTATTGTATATACATAAGGAAACGCAACGAAAGGAACCGAAGTATTACTGGACCTCAAAATACTAATATTTGATATGAATATGGAACTCGAAACCAATGATCAAGTTCACTCATCGAAAACTATTAACCATTAAATTTAAATGTTGGCAATTATTGAGTGGAATATTTTTATTGAGTTTATCAAACTTTTTGGTGTTATACTCATTCTCTTGTATTGGAAAAATGGTCGATCAAAGGTCAAGCGATTACTTTAAAGTTTAAACTAATAATAAAATAATGAGTAAAAAAATAAAGTTTCATTTATTGACATATTTGTATGAATAAAACAAAAACTTTATAAAAAAAAGTCTATAATTTGAAAGTGATTTCATTATTGTTTGAGATCTAAAGCGATGAACGACTCTCAAAATGAATAAATATTTGTTGAGTTTTACGAAAATATTAATTTTATTTTTGATGATAATATGCGTTCAAAGCAAAGGGAGTGTCGCCAACAGAAGTATCGATCAATTTTTCAATGAAAACATCAAACGATCGTTTCCTGAAAGTCAGACATTAAGGCAGACTGACCTCAAAGTGGACAATGCGGTCAACTTTTCGTGTCTGGATCTCATCAACTATTGGTCGCAACTGTTTAACGAAAATTTTTTGAAACCCATCTCTTCTTTTCGTATGCTTTCCACTCCTTTTGGCGATTTATCTCAAATCTATATCTTTTTGGTCTCGATATTGAATTTATTTCAAATGACTTTAAATGACTTAAGGAGTCACACGTCGAGTGTCCACTGCATAGAAGAAAAATACAGTATTTGTCGTATTATTGATGAAAGTTTTCTCAATATATTTCCCACGAATGGGTTATACAAGACAATGATGAGCCAGGCCAATTTCTATCTGGGATCAAATCACAACTTTCACCCTTTATTCGCCGTATGGAACACCGGTTTTCTCAGTTATAAATGTTTTTGCAAAACGTGTTAAATAGTTCTCTGTAAAGTTATCTTGATACAAATTTTATCGATTTTTATTCTTTATATATGTTTATATTTGCGCAGAATTTATATTTGCAATCGATTTGAAATCTGATTGAATATATTTAATGATTTTATGATAGAGTTTCTCAAATCATTAATCACTCGTTTTTACGAATCATTTTAATATAATTCAATTTTCAATAAAAAAAATTTGATTTTTATTAACGGAATAATAAATACCAGAATTTAAGCGTAAAGTCGATAGTCTTGACGCCAGTTATGCGCAGAATTGCTGTTTTGAAAGTCACGTAAAACTACTGATACTTTGCCTCCAATTCTATACTGAAAACACAATTCTGAAATCAGATCGAAGTTTTGCGTCAGTTCTCATTCATAGGCGAAGTTTGGGTTGACTTTTAAACTGACATTTGTTTACTCCCGATATTTCTTATTTACTTCGACTGTCAGACAACTATTACACTTCAAAATTCAATCCAAAAAATATCCAAAAGAAAGTAATTCACAAATTGATTGTCTGCTAAAATGTCTGCCCGACCCCTAACCACAGATCAGGACGATTACGACGACGTCGAGGAAACGGTATTCAAATTTTACTTGATTCAATTAAAGAATTTATAGTTATTGGATAATCAAGATGAATATTTCAATAAATTGATGTATTACCAAATATTGTATGCATTGTCTATGAATTTATCTATATTTAGCTAATTGTTTCAGTATATTCTTCAATTTTTACATGAAGAAGGGATTTTTACTACTGTAAAACATAAATAATCAAGGAAATTTGATCGATATATTGCAAATTTATCAATGTTAAACAAAAGGGTATTTGTTTTTGTCTAGTATTTACATTTGATTGAAAGCAATCATTTGATAGAAAATCAAGAAATGAATATAATTTAGAAATAATTGAATATTTTGATCTGAAATTGGAGTAAATCTATGGAAATATATAATTATATAGAAAATTATTGCTTCAAATATCAAATGATATTTTCATTTTGCGTTATCCTTGAAATGTTTAGTCATTCAATTTTTCTCATATTTTTCATTAAACCTATTAATAAAATTTGAATTTTTCGAGTCATCTCCAGTTAACTCAATTCAGTATCATTTCTAATATCAATACTTTTGAGGCGAAAAAAGTTTTAGAATTAATGACTTAATGATTGGCAAAAACTATTTTTATGATTCATAGATGAAAACAACAATGAAAACAAGTAAATCTTGTTTAATTAACTTTTAATCAAATGAAATCAAACTTGCGCAAAAAAGTTAGTTCAATTAGAGCAATTAGTTAAAAGGTTTCTTAAATTGGAGTAGATCAATTCTAATACAAAATGAGGTTTAATAATATTGAATATAATTTTGACAATACAATACCTCATTTTTAATGCAAATCATTAAAACAAACAAGATGAATGACTAATTATACTAATGAAATGATAGAATAATTATGAAATGAAAAATTGTTTTTAAACAGAGATATGAGATTAAAACAGACAAATCCGGTGTTTTAAATGTGTTTGTGCAAGGTAATATTGCGGGCATAACACTAACGACTCCCGTCTTTATGACTGTTCACGACTTGGGAACAAACCGTAAGTGAAAACAACTTTTTAAATCAAATAATGTAATGAATTCAATAAAATGATATCAGACACCGAATTCCACAAATTGGTAGAACATCCCTGTATGGCTAAATTGAAAGCAAGATCAGTTTGGATTCACGTGGAAATGCCTGGACAAGAGTTCGATGCACCCGATTTGCCCGACTCTTACAACTATCCATCGATGGACGACATCGCCAATGATTTGGTGAATGTTCTCAATTATTTCAAGTAAAGTCATTTTTTTATTCGCATAAAATCTTTTGAAATACAATCAATTTTCGACTTAAATGATAGCATTAAATATTGTGTGACACTGGGAGAGGGCGCGGGGGCTAACATTATCGTCCGTTTTGCGGTAAAATCAACAAAAAAACTAATGATTTAATGGGATTTCTGTTGAAAAATCAATTTAACAATATTTTCAGATGTCTTTCCCCGACAGAGTGTTGGGAAATATACTGATTCACTGCACGTGTAATGTTGAAAGTGTTATGCAGTACTTTCACGACAAAGTAATTGCCATTTGTTTTGCTTTTGATATTGATTTGATTAAATTCATTTTTCAATTGAATTAAACGATCAGATGATGACTTGGAAATTGAATACTTTGGGAATGAATTCTACTGCAGATCAATATCTGGTATTTCATAAGTTTGGAACGGTATACAACTTTCTACTAAATTGATGAGTTGCATGATTAAACGCATAATAACTAAACTTGGTCAATTGATTCTTTGCATGAATTCATAAACTGTTTGTCATAAACGTGTGTTTATCGTCGGATCACAATTTTCATTGACTTTTAAATAACCAAAAATTTCAAAGGCTTTGGAGGTTTGAACTCATGCTTTACATCCCTTAAGTCCTTTGAATATTTGAAAAGATATTAATTAAGTTTTCAATAAATAGCAAACAGAGAGCCATCAGGAAAGAGAAAAAGTAATCCAGGATTACATCAAAAAACTTCACAGTCGTATGAATCCAAAGAATCTGAGACTTTATGTGGAGTCGTATTTGGCGTAAGATTTGTTACAAATTTCAATAAAATTTATATTAAATTGATTTTTGAACAAATAGTCGAACAGATTTGACGTCACATCTAAAGGACAGAATGAAAATCGACACAATGTTGACGTCGGGGTCGCGAAGCTCTCACGCACACCATATGGACCAAATGCAGTCAGCGATGGACCCCAAACTCACCACAAGAGTCAAATTGGATGACTGCGGGGATGTGCTAATGGACGCACCCGAAAACTTTGCTTACAATCTACTCCTTTTTTGCCAGGGATTAGGTTTATGTGAGTTTCCAAAATATTTTCAACATTTAATCTAAATTTTGTTTGTAATTGTCTTATCTATTGTCTATTTGTTACACAGTCTCAGCTCTGCCCGTCTCACGTCACGGATCTATTTGTGCTTAAGATGTCTTCACTTCTGACGATATGAACATTCGGTTTGAATTCCTGTTCAGAGTAACAAATATTTTGCAAATATTGTGAAAAAATCGCACATTTCTTAGAGTTACTCAAATTGTTGAATTATTCAGTCGTTAATCTTGCTAGATCACTTCTCTTCAATGCGACTGAAACATGGATTATTGAATAAAGAGAGTAACACTTCTTTTAATTTTATGCATTTATTGTATTTTCAATAGAATTCATTATATTTGAAAATATTTTAGACTATTTTATGGGTATTTTCAGAAAAAAAATTGAAAGTTTTATAGAAATTTTCAGCAAATATATAAATAAAGGATTAAAATACACTAAATAGTAGTTTTAATGAAAAATTTTGTTTATTTACAGTTAAAAGTATTTCAATATATATATATATTTCTGTATTGAATCCAATATTAAAATAACTTTTTGTTCGACTTTTTCGACATAATATCATTAAATACGAAAACATCTGAAATCGGTTCAAATTCTGAGGGATTCTAAGTATTAGTTATGATAATACTTGGTCCTTAATTTTCACAAGGTAATTTGTAATTGGGTTTTAGAGTGTTAAAAGTCTCTTTATGTGAGAACTTGCAGTGATGGACAACATTTGTCTCTTCCTATTTTTGGTAAACAAATTGTTTCTGTTTTTTCGATCTGTTTTCACCCAAATGTGGCCTAACTTTTGATTCCTTTCTGGTCATCGTTTAGACGATAAGTAGTCAACGATTTTATTGTTGTTTGAGTTTAATTCAGTCAAAGACAGGTCGGGATCAAAATATTTGATCAAAAAAATTGTCTCTAAAAATGACATTAGAGTTGAAAACTTTTTGATGTTGCCTCCAATAGTTGCAAACAACTAACAAATATTTAGTACTTTTTTCTACGATATATCAATTGGTTATATAATAAAATAGATATTAAATAAAACCAAATGTTCGGAGAATTGGAAGTTTCGATACTATTTTGGATGAAAATATTGAACCGATTTCTTGTGAATATCATATCATATGTGAAGTGATTTTACTGCAAATTACTGCAAACGCAAACAATTTTAGAGAAAAATATTAAATAATAAAAATAAATCAAAAATCAAATCATTTTTTAAAATAATTGAAAACTTATTACATTTGATATGAATTAATATTTTTCAAAATAATTTTTAGTCCAAAATTAGTTCAAAGATTAAAATTGAGATCAAAAACAAATGCAAACAAATTATTGCGGAAATCAATAAATGTTTGAACAAAAAAATGATTGAATTTTAATAAATATTTTGATTTAAAATATGATTTAATTAATAATAATATTAATGAAATTGTTATTAAATTTTGCAAACAATTGACTCTTGAATAAATTTAATAATATATAATAATGGAAGTGATGGGAAGCGCAAGATTTCTTCGTCACCACAACGGATCCGTTAGAGGAGTCGCCTACAGTCCCACTGATAGGTATCTGTTCTGTTCGGGTGCTTATGACGGAAACGTTTGCTTATATCACGCCTTGAGATGTGAACTCCTAAAGAGCTTTCACGTCACGACAATGGGTTTGGCCAGAAATATCAATGCCGTCAGGTTTACCAATGATGGACATCGAGTAAGACATACCAAACACATCCACTGCTTCTAATTTAATCACTCGATTCTGACAGATATTGGCCGCCACTACTGCTCGGCGTCTGTCGGTCCTCGACGTGGAAACTGGTCAGCAGTTGATGTGTTACGACAACTGTGCCTTCAATGGTCGGGAAAGGGCTGCGTTGGCCACTGACCCAATCTGTCCTCACTTAGCCGTCTGCTCCTGTGTTAACGGCAAAGGACTCACACTCTTTGATCTCCGAATGCCTTTGCCTTTAGATTTTATTTTTGATGTAATTATTATTGAAATCACTTCCGAATCGTTTCTTATAATTGAATTTATTTGTCTTCAGTTACATCCGGATGTGATTAGAGACATAACATTCCTCCACAACAGTTGGCCATTCGTTAAATCACATCAAAGTGCACTTCTGTCCCTCTCATGTCAAGGCATTGTCAAAGTGGGTCATCACTTATCACTCATTACTTAATTTGTCTAAAAATTTGTTCCTATGAAAGGCTACTACACTTGACGGCCGTTTCTTGCATTGTTTTGAAGTGGGACACCCCTCCAATACTGTGGCCCCCACTCCCGAGGAATACGGCTCAGCACTGGACGATGGCTTCTCGTCGGTGATGATGGTTGGGGGCGCCTCCATATCCAGTTATATACCCGAAACGGGAATCCAAGAGAGACAACACTCCCCTGACTTCAGTTCACAACAAATATGGAAATTAAGGTATTCTAGCAATGGATCCATTCTTTACGCGGCCGGTGATGGCGGTGTCATCAGACGGTATAGGCGTTACCCTAATTATCATAAATGTTTGGGAGAACTCTTCAGACATAAAGGGGACGTCCAGGACATGGATATATCGCCTTATGATGAATGTGAGCCTTAGTTTGAGTTTATATTTGAAATGATTTTCTAATTGTCGTTTGAATTGAATAGTTTTGGTGACCGCTTCCAAAGACAAAACCGTTGGTCTCATATGTTTGGGTAAATTCTCATTGTTTTGGACATAAATCAAAATAATTGATTGAAATATCAACGAACAGGTGCTCCAAATCACGGGTGGACTCAATATTGTGAACTATCGTGACATCAAAACATCTAAAAAACAATTAGTTATTAAATGTTTTCATTGGATTTATCGATGAAAACAAATCGTATCATATTTTTTGAGTCCATTTATCAAATTCAGACCCAAAATGATATCATATTTATTGAATATTAAGGTATATATTATACAAATTGATTTCAATTATCATTATTAGAGAAAAAATTAATTATTATTTAAATGAATTCATATTTTCTGTTAATTTGTTTCGATTTTCCAAATAATTATAATATTTGTTGATTTCATTTCAAACAAATGCCAATTCGTATGAATGAATGTCTTGTTTTTAACCTCAGATTATTGTGACCTCAGTTTCGCATTTTGTCTCAAATTATTTAAAATATATTTTAAGTTTAGATTCTTATTAGAAATAGATTTAATTCAATTTTATTTATCCCTTCACTTATTTGAAGCCATTCTTTGCTCTTATTTTTCTTCAAAAGCATTAATTAGTGACCAAAGCGGTCGACAAGACATGCAAGCAATCAACCAAGACCATAACACCATAAGACCATAACACCATAAAAAGACAATACCAAGATCATATTCAATAAAATTGAGTTAAACATTACTTCACAAAACATTAATGTGTGTTAACGTGAGACCACTTTTACCGCTAATTAGTTGTCGGAACTCATTGTTTTTGGGCCCTTTTGACCCCAATTTTCATAAATCTATTGGAAAAATAAAACGAATGCTTTATTTATATGCAATACAAATATATTTATCAGAAAACTATTCAATTAATTAAAATTATAAATAATTTTGAAATTGTTTTACTTTAGTATATAAATTGTTGTAATGACTCCTTACAAATATCTTAGAAAGCGAACAAACCTTGTTTCTTATTCTGTGTCTGAGTACCCCTTCCCTCCCCCCCACTCTCTCTCTCTCTCTTCGTTTGAAATAATGAAAACCAAATTCAAAGAAAACTTTATTATTATTGAAAGTAAACAAAAAAGTTGTAAAATAATGAATCGATGAATATATAAATGAAAGCTTTTTAGTCATATATTTGATAAAAATGATGAGAAAAATAAACTGTTTTACAATTTCAAGGCTTTAATTGTTATAAATATGTATTTCTTATGATTAATAATCGACGAACTGATACTAAAAATACAAAATAATGACAACTTATATGAGTTTGAAGTCATATTTCTAAATAGAAATGTGTCTAACATTAAGGCCTTCACCTGAAAGTCATATTCAAATTCAATTAATTAATTAATAATTAATACAATTAATACTCGAAATAATTTTGTGCTCAGAATAAGTCAAATCAATTCAACCGATATATCAATTATTGGAAGTAATTTGTTATCAAATATTTGCCAATAAATTCAATTTTAATACTTATATTAAATGACAACTCAATGAGAGAATGAATTGCCTTTCAATCACTAATTAGGAGACCAATAATTGGGTATTAATTGTAAGAAAAACACTTATTTTGTGATAATTTATTTGTTTGTTTGTGTCCAACATTTTTAACGGTTATATTATATTAACTGAAAAGTAATTCATATTTTTGTGCTTTTGGTTAAAGAATAGAGTATTTCATCAAATGATCTGAAAATGAATTTGCGATGAATTCAAATGAATTGAAATTAGTTTACGAACTAATAGTAAGAAATGTTTGAAAATATTTGTTTTGTTTTCAAATAAAACACTCATTTGTTTACTAAACGTTTGATTACATGACAGTACAGTATGAAAGCCAACCCCTGTTTTGGTTGTTATCGGTGTCGGTGTTAACCACATCCGAGTGACGGGAAGTGTTCCTCACTTTCTGTTCACTCTTAGGCAGACGAGTCGATGACAGACGAGTCGATCGTCGAGTGGCCGGCGTTCGGGACGACGTTTCCGCTGAAGATTTGACTCTTTTGGCGGAAGTGTCGTTGGCCTCAGATTTACGTTTGGACGGACTCTTACTCAAAGATTTTGTCAATGATTTTGGAGTCGATTTCTTTTTAGCCGACTTTGACTCAGATTTCGGAGTCTTTTTCTTATCGGACTTTTTGGCACTACTGGCACTACTGCCCGACTTCTTCACCCGTGGAGTCACTGTACGTGAGGCCGGCTTTCGTGTCGGTGTCCGCGAACGCGATCGCGACCGAGACCTCGATTTTGGCCGACTCTTGGCTGAAGACAATTGATATAAACATTAGATTAATGGCAAACATAAAGACATTTTGATTCTATCACTTACTTTGAACGGATGGGTCCAAAAGTTTGGTCTTTTTGGGAGTTCTCTTCACTTCTTTAGAGGTCGAACCCTTTAGTTCAGTCTTAAGCGAATCGATCTCACGTTTGGAGGCCATCGAAGACATTCAACAACAAACTGATCGGTAGATAATCGATGAGACAATTAATGTCTTAAAAACACAAACTTTAAGTAAAGTCAACCGACTTTTGGTCTAATTTTTCAAAACAAAAATAATTGTCACAAAACTATTGGAGACAATATGAGTGACGATAGGATCGGATGACAATTATTTTGACCAAAAATTGATCTCTTTTTGACTTAACATTAAATTAAAGTTTGTTTTTATTTTTTATCTCTTTTACAGTTTTCAACACAAAAAGCGGGAAAACAAATGCCATTGAATTGAATGGAAATCTTCAAAATGGTTCCAAACCCTAACCAACGGCTATAAAATGGTTCACAAATATATTACAACACATTTATATCGCTTTACTCTCATATTGAATGACTGAAGGTATTGAAGGGATGCAAATCAAACTATTTTGTCGAACGTTTTTCATTAAATAATTGAGGCTTTTGAGGCTTTTGAGGGTTTTTTGAATTTTTGAATTTTTCTCTCAAACAGAGACTAAACGGATCCGAAAACTTTTTTGGCCCGAATTCAAACTTATCGGAGTTTAGGCTATTTTTAGTTGCAATCATTTAATCGAGTTTTTAATCGAGTTTTCCAATTTCTAAAACTTTATTTTCATTATTACAATAGATTTTAATTATTCTATCGTTAATCCCAACTAAAAATAAAATTCATTGTCAATTAAATTCCTATAATTTAATTTAGATAGAAAATTGACATTGCTGCATATCTAAACTTGCAAATAATGAATAATTAAAAACCTTTTAATCGATTTTGAAATTTTGAATTTTTTTTTAAAATTATACTTGAATTTTGGTTATTTAATAATTGAGCTTACTCTAAATCAAGATAATTATCTGAATGAAATAAAGCAATTATAGTTGATAAATAATGAAATGACCTTGTCATTATCAAGACAATGTTTAAACCAATGAGGAAACAATTTACACAAATTGATGGCTGTTTTGATTTTAGACGTTATTTATTGAATGAATGGTTCGATAGAACCGTTAATTGGTTTCTAACGTTATATTTTAAATATGAGCCGAAGATTAAGTCCTTTTATAAAATGAGATAACTTTGAGTCAAACGGCAAACTCATGATTAGGGAAAACCTCTTACTATAGAAAAGTATATTTTATAACATTTGGCGGAAAGGATTGCATTCAAATTATTGCTCGGGCAAGCTTAGAATATCCAAGATGGTGGCAAAATAGACTTGTGCGCCACTCTTTTTCTACACTTTTCACTGACAACCCAATGAAACGCTTGCAGTCACACAAGTCTATTTGGCCGCCATCTTGGATATTCTAAGTTTGCCCGACCAATAATTGTTATTTGTTTTGATTTTATTTGATTTGATTTGATTTATATCTTCTCTTAAATTAAAAAATAGTCAAATGTTTGGCAGAATATCAGTTATGGAGACCAGTAATGGTCTAAATGACATCAATTCAGATGTAATGAAAAGACCCTTTTTTGCCATTACTTCCAAACGGGTGACAATCGGAAGCGATTCCAATAACGACATCAGAATTCATGACTCGAATGACGAAGACTTTCAAATAGAGATATTTGTGACAAACAAAGAGAATACCATTCATTCAAATGAGTTCTTCATTCGTTCCGTAAAAGGTTTGTAAAGAAATGATCACTAAATCAATAAATTAATGAATCGTTTAATTGATTTAAAGGAAAACAATTGAGTCTTAACGGAGAGTCTCTTCTCCCGAACCGTAGAATTGAACTCAAAAATAACGATAAGTTTATGATCGGAAAGAAGTGTCTTCTTTTCAATAAGTGTTTACAAACCCCTCCAACTCTACCACAAGAAGTTGAACAACAAGGGCTCCAACCCCTGGAATCGATCGAACAACTCGAGGAAGAGCTCAAACCCGAAGAAGAGCTCAAACCCGAAGAAGAGCTCAAACCTGAAGAAGAGGTGAAACCCGAAGAAGAGGTGAAACCCGAAGAAGAGCTCAATTCTGAAGAAGAAGAGGTCAAACCCGAAGAAGAGCTTAAATCTGAAGAAGAGCTGAAACCCGAAGAAGAAGAGCTCAAATCCGAAGAAGAGCTCAATTCTGAAGAAGAGGTCAAATCTGAAGAAGAAGAGGTCAAACCCGAAGAAGAGCTCAATTCTGAAGAAGAAGAGGTCAAACCCGAAGAAGAGCTCAAATCTGAAGAAGAGCTCAAACCTAAAGAAGAGCTCAAACCTAAAGAAGAGCTCAAACCTAAAGAAGAGCTCAAACCTAAAGAAGAGCTCAAACCAAAAGAGGTCAGACCCGAGAAAGTTGTCGAACAAGAAGAAGGGGTGAAACTGGAAGTAGTGGTCGATCAACAAGAAGTGGTTGAAATTACAAAAGAAGTGGAAACTCTTGAAGTAATAAATAGTGAAAAAGGGCTGAAAACTGATGGGACTGTTGGGTCACTCTCTGCCAAAAAGAAACGAATTAAGAAAAAGTCAGTTTCAGAGGAAGTGCCTAAAAATGAAGACATTTCTTATAATAAAGAAGAGAACGAAACTCAAAAAAAGTCAAAACCAGAAGAAGGGGTTAAATCGGAAAAACCGACAGAACCTAAAAAGAGAGGCCGTCCTCTCAAACAAATCAAATCCAATGAGAAGACAAAATGTGAAGACATCCGACCCATAGAAGAGACTAAACTTGAAGTCACAGAAGAAACTAAAAAGAGGGCAAAACAGACGAAGAATGGGACTCAAGAAGAGATCCAAAACATTGGGTCCGACGACAAAATCGATAAAACAAAGAAAACACTTAAACGAGAGAAGAGGTTACGTCCAGAGATACCCCTTAGAGAGTCCCCCCGAAAGCATAAGAAATCAAAACTCGAAGAGAAGGTCAGCCCTGAGCTGAGCCCTCAAAACATTATTAAATCAGAAGAGACAACAAAACCTAAAAAGAATGGCCAACAAAAAGAGGAGAACCTGAAGAGCACCCGAAGAGTGCGGTTCGACTCCAAAGTTGAGAGTCGAGAGAAAAGTCCTGAAGTGAAGACTAAAAGATCAAAAAGTATTAAACAAAATGTCAAACAAAATGCAGAACAAACCAGTGGTAGAGTTCTTCGCTCAAGAAGTCAAACAGATAAATAAATAACTAAAAGACTCGTATTTTATACAAAACTTTTTATAATATTTGGTTTTTATTCTCATTTCTTAAACTATTTGTAAATAATAATAATAATAATAATTGTATTTTTTTTATTCCAAATTCAGAATTTACTCAATATTTCATCAAAAAAGTACTATAAATATACTTTCCATACACTTAATGGAGTGACCTTTGAGTGACCGGTTATTATACTCACAAAGTCTTTCCCAAAACTATTTAATATTTGGCTTTTTTGTCGAATTCATTGATTGAGAGGTTTGTTAAGAGTTTATCCGAAAATCGATACGTTTTCCACTAAAGTATCAAATTTTTGTTTAATGTAATCCAATATAAATGTAATTATAACTTAAATTCAGTAAAAGTTGATTTTCATTGCATTCTCAGCATTTAATCTATTTCGAAAAAATAACCTTGCTCTTTATTACTCTTTATTGATCTATTTTTTTGTATCTCTCATCAAATAATATATAAAATTAAAACATTTTTTCAATTTATTCGATGCTTTGAAATATTGTACAAAAAGATCGGAAGAGAAGGAAATTAATTATTTAATTAAAAACCTTTTATTGAAAGTGACAGACAATGTATGGGTAGTAATGAAAGGATGCAATGAATTGAGGAGAGGCTATGTTTATGTCTATGGCTATGGAAATGCAATTTTTTATATTAGAATTTTTATCATTTCGAGTATTCCCTTACAATACACTACACTCTAATGCCAGTGCTTTACTTAACTAAATACACGCCTATTCTGAGCTCTCTTTCACTGTATTATAGCGTACTCGAGAGGAAAGCCTCTGATTCGATATATTTTAAGGATGACTCAGAATAGAGATCCGAATTAGTTTGGCGTCGATTTTAGTTTAACCGAGTTTTCAATTATTATCAAATTCATAGATAACATAAAAATTAATATAATTTGTGAACAAAAATATTTTTAAGGTCTGTGCCAATGGTCGTTGAGTTTTGGAGAGAGAGATAACAAAATTCATATTTTATTAGTTTTTATTGCCAGCGATGAGGCGTATGCTCTGTGCCTCTGAAAGAGAGAGAAAGAGAGAGAGAGAGTCATCGTTTCGGTTATTTTTAACAATTATAGCTCTATTTGGCGCAAACTCTATGACATTTGGCAGAAGAATATTCTGTAATGTGAGGCAAAAGAGAATGAAAATCAGGCGAAGCACTCACTAACACACTCTACAGACTCTACTGACTCTACATTTCTATAGTCAGTGAACGGCACACAACAGAACAGCACTAAAATAGAAGGAAAGGACAGATATTTAGTCCAGAAATCTGTTCAGTATTTTGTGTTCAATATCGTGAGCGACCGAAATGGTAGGTATCCCACAAACTCTCCAATAAATTGATATAAAATTGATATTTGACTCACTTTTTGTCATCCATTTGTATGGTTAGGGAAAGAGTAAGGATGCAAAGAAGGCGGCAAAAGAGAACCTGGATGACCTCAAACAGGAGGTCTCTATGGATGAGCACAAGATTACTCTCCAAGAGCTCTACGAACGACTAAAAGTCGAGAACTGGGAAAATGGATTGACTTCAGTTCAGGCTAAACAGATCCTGGAAAGGGACGGACCCAATGCGTTGACACCTCCTAAACAGACCCCCGAATGGATTAAATTTTGCAAACAATTGTTCGGAGGTTTTGCTCTGTTATTATGGATCGGAGCTCTACTTTGTTTTTTGGCATATGGTATACAGGCCTCTAGTTTTGAGGAACCGGCGCCCGATAATGTATGTAACGCTTGTTATCTGTCATTTGCATTGAATTAACGTTTGACTTATATGCTGTGCAGTTATATCTGGGAGTAGTATTGGCAGCTGTGGTCATAATAACGGGATGTTTTTCATATTACCAAGAGGCAAAGTCTTCTGCCATCATGGAATCGTTCAAAAACCTGGTCCCACAATACGCTACTATCGTCAGAGACGGTCAGAAGCATACCATCACTGCCGAGGATGTAGTGGTCGGTGACATCGTTGAGGTCAAGGGTGGCGATAGAATTCCAGCCGATATTCGTATTATCAAAGGTTTGATCAATTGATTGAAGTGTTGACACAATTCGACAATCAATTGAATAAATGACTCTTTTAGCCCACGGATGCAAAGTAGACAACTCTTCACTTACTGGTGAGTCAGAACCACAGACCCGTTCACACGACCTGTCGAGTGACAACCCGTTGGAAACACGCAATTTGGCCTTTTTCTCGACCAATTGTGTGGAGGGCGCCGCCACTGGTATAGTGATTAACACCGGCGACAGGACTATAATGGGACGTATCGCTAACCTGGCCTCAGGTCTCGCGATGGGAGAGACGCCGATCGCCAGAGAAATTGAACATTTTATTCACATAATAACTGGAGTCGCAGTCTTTCTCGGCATCACTTTCTTTGTGATCGCATTTGTTTTGGGTTATCACTGGTTGGACGCCGTTATCTTTCTTATCGGTATTATTGTGGCCAACGTTCCCGAAGGTATGTCCAAAAAAAGTTTAATATTTTCGTTATTTTTCAAACAATTTCTTTCAAAATGATAGGACTGTTAGCGACAGTGACTGTGTGTCTGACTCTTACCGCCAAACGTATGGCCAGTAAGAACTGTTTGGTCAAGAATTTGGAAGCAGTGGAGACCCTGGGCTCGACCTCAACCATTTGCAGCGATAAAACCGGAACTTTGACTCAGAATCGGATGACTGTCGCCCACATGTGGTTCGATAATCATATCATTGAAGCCGACACTACCGAAGATCAGTCTGGAGTGCAATACGACAAGAGTTCCTCCGGTTGGAAGGCTCTAAGTAGGGCCTGTTGTCTGTGCAGTAGAGCTGAGTTCAAAGGAGGACAGGACAACATTCCTATTCTTAAAAGGTATTCCCTTTAAATCAAATCTAAAACAAATTGTTTGAACGGATTGTTTGCGCAGAGAGTGTGCGGGCGATGCCTCGGAGTCGGCAATACTTAAATGTATGGAAATAGCGATCGGAAACGTCACTGAATTACGTAAAAAAAATCCAAAAGTTTGTGAAATACCTTTCAATTCGACGAACAAATATCACGTGACTATTCACGAAACGCAAGATCCAAACGATCCGAGTTATCTGTTATGCATGAAAGGCGCTCCCGAACGCATCCTCGACAGGTCTGGCACTATATTCATCAACGGAGAGGAAAAGGTTTTGGACGAGGATATGAAGGATGCCTTCAATGCAGCATATCTTGAATTGGGAGGACTCGGAGAGAGGGTTATCGGTTTGTGTGATCGTAAACTGCCAGCTGACAAATACCCGCCCGGATATCCCTTTGACGCGGATGAGGCCAACTTCCCTCTCAGTAATCTACGATTCTTGGGCTTAGTCTCAATGATAGACCCGCCCAGAGCTGCCGTACCCGACGCCGTCGCCAAATGCAGAAGTGCTGGCATTAAAGTAATTATGGTTACCGGCGATCATCCCATCACTGCTAAAGCTATCGCAAAAGCAGTCGGTATTATATCTGAAGGTAAGAACATTTTTATTTCTCATTCATTACATTCATAACATTTATAAATAACTGTTAAAAACTATTTGAATATAATATTCAAAAATTGGATTTTGTTTCTCATATTATTTGAGAAGACCTAACATTAAGTGATAAGTGTTTTCTTTAATTCAAGACAAGACCTAAATATGGTTTGAATGACAAAACAACTGATAATTTTATTCAATAAATCAATACTTTCTATAAATACATGAATGCATTTAAATGTTGTTTATTTTATTCCCGAATAATTTTAGTGATTTTTATTTTTATACTTTTATTTGAGTTTTTTATTTAAATACTATTGAATAGAATTTGGAGTAATTAATATCCAGAAACAGTTGCAGTTATTGTGATGTAATTAATTGACTATTTATTGAATCCATAAAATATACCCCATTTCATGCAATTCTAGAAATTCTAGAGTTTGTAATCAGAGATCCGATTCAATGCTAATAATAAGACTTATATTATATAATATTTGATGTTTTCAGATATAAAGAGCTTTTAAATGCATTGAAAATTACTTTTACGTAACAAAATATAAGTATATTATTTATAGTTATATAAAATTATTGCCAACATTAAACGCTTTGCAGCAAACATTTTATGACTTTAAAATATGACTATAATTTGATAAAACTTTTGAGAGTTTGATAGCAATTTGATATTCTTTCCTCATTTATAATGTAATTCGACTTCATTTAAAATTCACTAAAATTTATTTCAATTGCAATACTTTTGCCATAAAATTCAATTCAAAATTAGGACTCTTTTAATAGAATAATTTAAAGCTATTTTCTCACAACAGAGCTATTTATTGACAATAATTCTCAAACCAATGGTTCATTCATAGAATGTCTCTCAACTAAAATAGTGACTCATTTGATAATTTGTGTCCAATTGTCCCAATAATTGTCACAAATATTTTATTTAATTAGAAAAGTCTCAAAATATAAGTAATGAGAATATTATTATATTAACGGAAAATTACCCGAAGAATACCATTTGATGATCTAAGCAGAGAAAACTTGGCTCTTGTATAGTCTCAATGACATCACATTTGAATAATATTCTAATATTTATGTTAATATGAAAACCAGAGATGGATAATAGGGAAGGTATTCTGAAAATACGCTAGAATAAAAAAATCACAAAATATCCTCATTAGCATCGGTTATCAGTAGCCCCTCCCCTCCCTTTCCCCCCAACTAAGAAAAACTAATGACAGTCAGTAATGCCGCCAGAAAATAGCCGAAAGATCTTATTTAGCCTGAAATCCTCTATTATACCCATCCTTTCTACCCCCTGTACCCCCAATCTATATGACCTAAGAACGATGAAGTCTGTCCACCTCTGATGAGAACCATTCTTATGATTATATTAATTTGAGACAAATGTCATCTAAAAAGTATTTTTGAATATCAAATCTAAATTCAACGCATTTTATGAATATAATAAAAATATGAATATAATAATAATTTTTAAAAAATGTGTCGTTTGCCTCAAAAATACGTTTAATTTTGATATTAGGAACGGAAACGGTTGAAGACATTGCTTTGAGACTCAATATACCGATAGAAGACGTGAACCCACGCGACGCTAAAGCGGCTGTAATTCACGGACAAGAGTTGAAGGATATGAATGCCGACCAATTGGATGAACTGCTCAGATATCACACAGAAATAGTATTCGCCAGAACTTCACCGCAACAGAAGTTAATTATAGTGGAGGGCTGTCAACGACAGGGGGCTATAGTTGCCGTCACTGGCGATGGTGTGAACGACTCGCCGGCGCTCAAGAAGGCCGACATTGGAGTGGCGATGGGTATCGCTGGTAGTGATGTCTCTAAACAGGCGGCGGATATGATTCTCTTAGACGATAACTTCGCGTCTATAGTGACGGGTGTCGAAGAGGGACGACTTATATTCGATAACCTCAAGAAATCGATTGCATACACATTGACTTCAAACATACCCGAAATCTCTCCCTTCCTTTTCTTCATTATATTCAATGTTCCGTTGCCTTTGGGAACGGTTACCATTCTTTGCATCGATTTGGGCACAGATATGGTGCCCGCCATCTCATTGGCCTACGAACAGGTCTATCATTACTTAAATTCAAAACAATTTCAAACAATTAACTCAATTATAGGCCGAAAGTGATATAATGAAACGCCAGCCCCGGGACCCTAAAGTAGACAAATTAGTCAACGAAAGACTTATATCCGTATCGTACGGACAGATAGGTATGATTCAAGCGGCCGCCGGTTTCTACGCATATTTTGTTATTATGGCTGAGTATGGCTTCCTCTCTGACATCCTCTTTGGACTCAGAGAGGACTGGGATTCCAAAGGTGTCAATGATTTGGAAGATTCTTATGGACAGGAATGGGTCAGTTCCTCAAAATTCTTGACAAAACTTTGACCCAAATTTGACATTTGATTTAATTACAGACATATAAGGCTAGAAAACAGGTGGAGTATACCTGTCATACGGCCTTTTTCGTGTCGATTGTTGTCGTCCAATGGGCTGACCTCATCATCTGTAAGACTCGACGCAATTCTATTATACATCAGGGAATGAGGTCTGACTCTCACTCTATTTATTGCAAACATTTAATTAAGAAAATTATATTTTTCTCATCAAAACATCAAAACTAATTGAATTACATTTGAATATCTCATAACAGAAACCATGTCCTCAACTTTGGTCTTATCTTTGAGACCTGTTTAGCAGCGTTTTTATCCTACTGTCCGGGAATGCCTATACTTCTCAGATTATATCCCTTAAAGTAAATATACATTTTCTCTTATATTACAATTGGCCATGGTTAGTTACTGTTGTTCTTGCTATATGAGAAAAGTCAAACAATTCACTCATTTATATCTCAAATGTTAATCAATTCAATTGTTTTATCAAAATTACAGAAAAAAGTCAAATATTTCATTAATTTGATTCACGATAATAACGATTAGAATTTTATTTCAAATAATTATTTATTTTTACATCAATTTTGGCTTTTCATGAATTTTCATTAAGTCATGACTTGATTAATGATATTTTCTTTTAATAACAAACTTATGAATTAAGTGTTGATTTTCGGAGCAATGGATTAATACTTACTTTTAGTACTTAAAACAAAATTAAGGTCTTATGAAAAGCTCTCAGATTTTATAAATGACTAAAACATTTTCCCCAGAAGTAGTATATTCTGTGCTAAACAACAGCAATCAAAACACATTTTCCAAACCCTAGAAATTGAGGTTTTTATCGTTAAGAAGATTTATATTGTTGTTTACGCAAAAAATAGCCTTGTTCAATCAGTATAATAGTACTGTCTGGCCAAGAGTAAATTATAATGATTATTTGATATTACCGTAACATTGATTTTGGTGTTTTTATAGATTCTCTTGGTGGTTTCCAGCATTGCCTTTTTCGCTGCTAATATTCTTCTACGATGAGGCGCGTCGTTTTATTCTGCGCCGGAATCCGGGCGGTTGGGTTGAAATGGAAACATATTATTGAGTTTTGCACAAATAAATCGTTTTTAGATAATTAATCTATTAATTGAATTTTCAAATTAAATGATTGAATAATTAGTTTTATTCGAAAAATAGTAATTGAATTTCAAATTGAATTCATAAAAAATTTGGTAAAAAGAGTCAAAACTCAAAAGCGATAGAAAAACAATTGTTTTTTGTGGCCATTACTTCAAATACTAGTCATTATATTAAATATTTAATTAATTCAATGAAATGAAACGAAATCACATCACAAATAGATAACTAAATATGTTTGAGAAGAGACACTTATTTTCACGTATAGAACACAAACTCGAAAACCAACTGAAAAAACAAATAATAATTAAATTATTGATTGTTTCAAATGATTGCCACACTTTTCCGATTCCCACTTCTCTCACATTAATAGCATTCAAACCAATCAATAATTATTTGAAGAGAAATCAATTTTTTTGTGCGATATTTATAATTCATTCAAATGTTTAATAAATGAAAGAAAATATCGAAAATCAAACAAAAAACTATTTAACGACACAAATATGCAGCAAATAATTTATGAAATATTTTTCATTTTGATAAATATTATGATCTATCAAATTGTTGGCTCACTTTTTTCAATGACTAAAATTTAGTTAAAGTTCTTTATTCTCACTTTTGCCGAAAGGAATGACTTCTGGTTTTCCTTTTTTTTCTATTTTAGTATTTTCTGTATTTTCTGTTTAACTAAACTAAACTTCAAACAAAAGCCTCTTTTCTGACATTTTTTAACTTTAAATAATTTGAGTTCAATTCAAACATAAACTAATATTTTTGAGAAAATCAAAGTATTTCATAGGAAATGATTCCATCGATTTTCACATCGATTTCATAAAAATTGTTTTAAAAAAATCAATTGTTTTTGCGTTTATTTTTTGTACAAAAGTTACACAAATAGAGCACTGATTTCGAGCGTTATATAAATGATTTTATTGTGAATTAATAACAGACTTATAACATGACTTACAGTTAGTTGGAATACAAACATTTCAGGATGAGCAAGGTGAGAATTCAGAGCTTTAACGCGATGTTCAATAAATTCCAATTCAATTATTATTGTAATCAAATATTAAATTTAAAAATTGAGTGAAATTTTTCAATTTTCACAAATCATTTTAGGATTCAATTAATTCTCAAATTTATTATTTTTAAAAAAAATATTGATTTTCACTCCTTTCGAGTTTCAAACTAAACATTTTGTAGAAATATTTTTCATTTAATTTTTGATTTTGTCATTCATTGAAATTCATCGAAATATTTATTTCAATTGAATATTAAAGTCGTTTGGAGTGAAAATTGATTTTATAATTCAAATCAAAATTAATTATTTAAATCAAATTTCAATTGAATTTTGGCACAAATTAATCACTTATTTTAATTTTAATGAAATTGTTTGTAAAAATCAACAAAACGACTAAAAATTAGATAATTATTATTTTAACACATTATAGGAGAACTGAAAACTAAACATTTCTTTTTTGAATTAAAATGAATTTTATGTGAGAATCAAAATTTGAATGCAATGAATGCAAAAATGTGTTTATTTATGTGTAAAACAAATTCAAATAATTGTCTTTAAATTTAGTTATGATTTAGATTTTGAATTAAATTTTGTGAAAAATAGTTTTCAATTGAAAGAAATGAATTAAAATTCAAATCTTTTGATTCTGCGTATAGTTGCTTTTTTATTCTATTGAATCTAGGCAATTCAATAAAAAAATTCAGTTTTCAAGTAATTATAATAATTTTTGAATTAATGTCAAACACTATCCCTGCCATCCCTTTTCCAAATGAGGAACAGATGGACTTAATTGAAGAATTCATTCAATGGTTTCCAGACTTTAATTATTCTGAGAGAAAGTCATTCAAAACTCTACTTAGAACTTATGATTTGAACAAATGAAACACAAAGTAATTCAAAGAGAAAATCAATAAATTTTTCGCATTTAATGTCTTAAATAACAGCATAAAGTTGTTATCAAATGACAGCCGACTTATATACTATTGATTAATGGTTCGGAAAAGAGAACCGAATATTACTATTCTTTTTGTTTGGGAATCGGTTTAACTGAAAAATATTTATCGATTGCTTCAGTTGTGAACATTTTCAATGAATTGATTTAATTTCGATAAGGATTTTGGGTTTTGTGTACTCTTTTCTCCTATTATTGGTCGCCAGTCAAGTAGTGGACGGACTCACAAAATATTAACACATTTTGAGTGTAAATCCTTGCACTCAAACCATTCAATATTTGTTGTGTTCTAAGGGGAGGGATAGAGAGAGATCCCAATATCGGAAAAGAGATGAGACGACATTCCTTTGATTAATAGTTGAGCGAAACGATGCAAGAATTGTGGACGAGTTCAGTCGAAATCCTCTTTTGAGAATTCGTGGATCACATCACTTATGCTATAATATGTGCCAAAACCAAAGCCTATTAAACCGAATACCAATAATAACAAATTGATTGAACAAATCCTAATAACTTGTATTCGACCTGAAATTAAAATTCGTGGGAAAATAATTTCAATTTATTTTGTTATTCACTCAAAAGTTTTTTTTAATAATAATTACTTTCAATTCGATCCCAAAATGTTAACGAATGGAGAATTGGAGGAAATATTATAGCAATGAAACTAAAAATCAATGATTGATATCATAGTATTAAATATCAGATAAAAAACATAAATGAGCCAAACCTGAGGACAACTGCTCCGACCAATGAAATAATTAACTCTAATTTTGGGATAAGTACTGCCAAAGCGACTGACAAAACACATCATTTGTAAATTAAATACAATTGAAAGTCATTAATGAACAAGGCAAACCAGACTACATGTATACTAAAATCAATATTCTATTTCTAAGCTTTATTTTTAACTATCTGAAACTATACCAAGCTTAATTATCTGAAAAATATTAATTATCAGTTATCTGTTCACTTACAATGGCCTTGTTAAAATTGATCGGTCATTAATTTCTGTGAAGTGTCTTTCTGAAGTGACTTAGGTTGAAGTGTCTAGTTAAGTTATATCAGTCTAGTTGATATATGAAGTGATTTACCTTGAACATTATAAAAGTTACTCACAAGTGATGAGGACGAGGAATGTTCTGAACAAGTAATTAGAGATAGAAATGGTCGAGTCTTTTGCTTTATTATTGATGAGCCGTTTGTGCAGAAGAGGCCAAAGCATATCAATTGCTCCGTAGAGTAGTATCGGATACGTGAGAATCACTGCAAACGCATACATGAGTTGCACGGTGTCCGACATAACTGATTGCGGTAGTGATAGCGTCAGACTTGCCTTCACTTCGTCTCCATATTTGACATAACCCAAGAACCCAATCGTGAAGTAAAAAGCGGTCACTATTACGATACCGACATTCAATACTCCAAACATTTTCCCCATTTGTTGAGGGCTTTCCATTGATTTATACAGAGGTATAGCCTTATAGAACAATTATTAGAATCGTTAGAATTTGATTGAATTCTGTGCTCCGATTGAATTACTCACAACTTTTATCACTTCAAATGAGAATACAGTTGTACTGAAAAATAGCGGGATTTTAGTCCCAATGGCTTTTGTCCGACTGTCCACCGGAGGAATATCACTTACTAAGTTGTATACGACTAAACCCAGTGCTACCACTTGTAATAAATTGGCAAAAGTTGAAGCAATCGATAATTGTTTAATACTTTTGATGAAACTCAATAATACCATTAACGGCAATAAAATTAATAAATAATATTCAATAGACATCGAAGACGTAGAAGAAGGCAATACTGAGATAAAAAACTGCAAACAAATCAATCAAATAATTCAATTCACATCAAAGCAAATAAAGTCTCACTATTTTGATATTATCGGCGATGAAAATGTTATAAACAGAACAACTGCCCAATTGGGAGACCACCAAAAATGTCATAACAATATATCGGGCAGTCTTTGCGAAACGTCTCATTTTTTTTGGTCCGTTAGCTATAGTTTTCTCTGCGATCTGTCATTTGGTTTGAATACAGTAAATAAGAATCAAATTATTTGAATTGATATTTCAATTGATATTCACGTCTTCGTAATCCATTGGACTAATACATAATTTGTCCGATAAGTATGCGTTCACTTCAACCAACAAATGAATGCAATGATTCATAAGAAGTCCAAAAATTGGTGTCGCTATACATGAGATAATGAGTCCGCCGTCGGAGAAGGCTCTTGGCATCGCTAATATGCCCGAACCTATATATCCATTCAGTAAATGCATCAAAGTTTGCAAATAAGTAGTTTTGTTTGACATATTCTAAGATATACTAGATCACTTCAATCTTGTCAAATTATTCCGAAAATCTATAGCAAATAAATAGTCGACTACTCAAACACTCATCAATTTTTATTTCCTATTCCTTTAAAATAATGAAAGAAATTAATTGACTTAAGACTTATTACTAAGAGTTCTACGAAATAATTGAATTTATTTAATAACTTGTCATATGTTTTGCGTTTATTTGGTATCACAAAATGTACTAGAAGTATCAAACCTTGAAAAAATTTGAATCATTTTATCTTATAATAACTTATCTCATAACTAATTAATGAAATTATATATTTTATTACGATTTTAGAAATATTTTTTCTTAATTTCCGAAAATTTATTGATTTATTGTCATTGAGTCAACTCTTTCATTGCTTTGATAAGAGGACAGAACTGAGAGCGACATCGGATGTGATATTTTGTTTAAAATAGTTGTCTATCCCTTTGACCTCCAAATCCTGTCTTATTTTTCGGCAATTCTTTTGATGCAAACAACAAATCAATTGAATGCGAAATTGCGCACACATTCTATGAATCCAAAGGGACAGACACTTTCAGACACTAACATATTCTCATCTCTTTCTCATATAATAATACAAATTCCAACTGAAATGAAATTCAATGCTTTTTATTAAGTTTCATATAAGATGTTCACAATTTTTAAAATGTTTCCAAAAATAATCGATCATTTGGTGAGTTAACCACTTTTTACAATCAAAAAGTGAGTTATTCTGTAATCTTTGAATTTTTGTTTTTTGCGATTCTCTCAAAAATGAATTATTCATTCATTCAATTATTTCAAATTAATATTCGAAACATTTTATTGAAGATAGTCATCGATGAGGAAAAATGCCATTAATATCTTATAGAGGGTCTGGAAGTGGAGCCCGACTTATGTGAGTAATAGTCAAACATTTAAATTCATTTTCACTTCAATTGACAAATATTAAGAAACAAAGAATTTAATGTTTAATAAGTGAACACAAAATAATAGCATTTATTTTAATTCAATTGTAAAACGAAATACATTTCCTCTATTCTTAGGAAACAAAACTCTTAAAAACTTGAAGTCAAAATTTTCTTTATTCCGGGAATAGATTTGAATTAAGTGAATTTCATTCTGTAATTACCCGGAATACACATGTACATGCACATGTACTATATTCTTCATTAGCTTTAAATATTAATTTCAAATGAAAACGAAAATATTTACATAATTTTAATTTCGATATATTAAACAAATTTTGCTTCAATTTTATAATTCTTTTGAATTAATACTAAAGAAAAAATTTTAATCAAAAAATTTTTGCATTAGTTCTGAATCTAATTATTTTTTTAGCAAATTTTGACTGCAATTTCTTTTCTTTAATTAAAGAACATTTATATCAAACCATTAATTTTCATTAGATATTACAAATTATTTCGTAATGAAAAAATGAGCACGATGATTTTTCAGTTATGATTAATATAGTTTTTCAAACCGAAAGCTTTGGCGTCAGTACCCGTGAGTTCCTACGGATTCACACATACGGAGAAGTCAACAAAAATCCGATATATGGCTCAATCGTTGTAATTATATCGATAATTCTGGTGACAGTGTTTTTGCTATTAGCTCCGGGTTCTGTTCAGCCGACCGCTTCATACATCGCATTCTCGTTATTGCTATTATTGCCAATAATTTTCGTTTTATTCGTTTTCTGCAATCATTTGAAGAAAAAGTATTTATCGACACAAATACCGAACAACGAAACCCTTGACGAAAACCAAACGTGTGATGAGATCCGTCGCCAGAGCTCTGTCCCGACCATTCATACGCCAGATATACACAAACTGTCGCTAAGTTCAACGCCGTCTAGAATTGCGAGTCCAGTGCCAAACGTTATCAGGAAAACGTCTTCCCCTAACGTTTAAAATGTTTATAAAACATTTGTTTTTATCACAACTTTTTCAAAATTATTTCATTTTGAAATCATTTCAATGGAATGTACTCCAGATTTTTAAAAAATGAATTTAATCTTGGCCATTTAATTGATTTTTCTTGTTCTTTCATTAATTTTTCTTATAATATAAAAGGTTTTTGAAGTGATATTAATTAAAAAGTTTCTCTTCTATTCCTTCCCTCACTTTCCTTATGTTTTAAAGACTGAACGAAAGCTTTTGAGAAACGAAAGAATTTGAAGTTTTTTGATTAAATTTGAATCGATTTGAATCAATGTTTTAAATATTGGGACAATCAATGAGTTAAATAAAATGCCAAATTCTTTCTTTTTTTCTGAAAATCCTTTTTTGTAGTTATTTTTGAGATTATTTTCTCTGATCTCAAAAGAAATATCGATTTCAATGTCTGACAACATGTCTGAAGTAATATCTCTTTTTAATTCTCATCTCACAAAATGAGAGCTCCATCTCTAGAGTTATTTGTATCGATCGGTTGGCAACGACTCTATGGCAGAGTCTGTGCTCTAATATGTTGTGTTATTATCAGAATATTCTGACAAACAATTAATTTTGTGACAAATTCCAGACAATACTTACAATAGATATGGACTTCAATTGATTTCTTATTGAATTTCATTATTCTAACAATAAATAGATTTTGAGTCAAAATGTTTTCGGCTTTGAATTACCGAAATGTAGTCATAAGTAGTGTTGGCGTCGCCTATCGTGACTACTGTAACCGGACGGGTGTTAACTATTTGTAAGTCATTCACTCTATTTATAATCTGTTTTGAGTTATTTAGGATTTATATTAAATGAGTGAAGTTATGATCTGTGTAATAATCTAGCACTTTCTTAACCCCTTTAATCTTACAAATTGTAAATTTCTATTTACAGTAGGAGTCAACCTCTGGATGTGTTTGATAGTAATAGTGATCGCTCTAATGGTTTACTCTATCTTTTGGTTACACTTTGTTTCACATTATTTATACTTTTAATGGTTCCGAGTCTAATAGAACCCCCGGTGCTCTACATTTGTGTAGTGTTTTCTCTTTTGTCTATAATTTTCGTCATTGGTTTCATAAACTCATATCTAAAGCATAAAAGTAATGACATATCCGAGACTTGCATTCGAGTGGACAGACATTTGTCTAATGACATAAATAATACTAATCTGAATACAAATGAGGGACAACTTAATAACGAATCACAACTTTCAGTCACTTCTTGTGATTTACCCCCGAAGTACGAACTGCCGCCCAGTTATTCACAAATTTCAATAAATATTTGAATGCAAAATGAGTTACGCTTTAAATACCAGTCCTTCGGCTCCTGTCAAACAAACTTATAGTTTGAATGATTTATTCAAATATTATAATAATTGAGAAAACATTTTAAATGCAAATAAATGACTGGAAATTGAAATGTGGATCCAATCGATATAAATCTCATTTTACATGTGATCCCGAGCTATAGGTCTGTAAGTATCGATCGGTCGGAATGACGCCAAATATTACACAATAACTCGCTTTTGAGGACCGACTCATTTCTATCTTTACATTCTCTCTCCAAATGTGTGCAAACTTTTATACAATAATTTATAGATTTTATTCATTATTTTTATGATAACTTTAGTCAAAACTGCTTAAAACAATTGTAATAAAATGTTGAATTAATGTGAAATTAAATTTGAGCTTTGTCATTTTTTGTCATTTAATAAACTATATTCAATAAAACATTATTAAACAAAAATCTAACATTTATTTGACCTAAACATTTAATACTTTCAGTTAGTTTCAATCTTGGTTTACTATCAGTTCATTTAATATTATTTGATTTGAATGAATAAAAGTTAACGAATTCAAGTCTTTATTCATTTCTCTCAAGTGTTAAAACTTTGAAAGTAAAAGTTGATAGTTTATATTATTATTGTTTTATGATAAGTCGATCGTTACGTTATAAAAAACATTAAGTTTCAAAACAATTTTATATCTGAAAAAAAATTTGAATAATTATTGCAAAACACAAATCGATATGAATATAATTTTCACGTATAGTCCATAAAGAGATCCAAATTATCGATCGCTTCAAATGACGACAAAACTCGAGTCAAACATTACATCTATGGCTGAAAGACATGTATTTGTTGTGTTATTTCATGAATTGATTTTGACATTAACGACAAAATTCAAAGAAATCTTTTCTATGCTTAATGTCAGTCAATAGTTGAGTTCAACTTTTTTTAAAATTTCAAAACTAATTCTTCAAAATAAATGTTAATATGCCGGTCCTTATGTACAGAGGAGGTGCTTCTGGAGCCTCACAAATGTATGTATTGCTAGTTTATAAGGCTTTTATCGAAGTTTTCATTAACCAAGGTGCTCTCACTCCCAACGTTCATAATCCCTAAAATGAGATGAGACTTAAAGTGATCCTCATTTGAATGATTTTGAATTTGGGGATTGGATGACATGAAATGTATTTGTTTCTAACAAAATCTAATTGTTATAATAGGTTTGGTTCTCCAAACTTCTTACATATTCATAGTAATAATAATAACGACAAACCAAATTGGGTGGTCATTATTTCGATTATTCTGTTATTCTTAATAATAATCTTGTTATCATCGCCCGACTCAGTTCAACCGCGCGCCTCATATGTTGCCTACAGTTTATTAGTTTTACTCTTTTTGTTAATAATTCGGTTCATTAGCTCTTATTTAAAGAAAAAGTATTTCAATTCTAATCCTCTCATCGAAGCACAGGATCAGACTTACGATCAAATGAATGACATTTACTCTATCGACGAAACATTTGATAGACAGTACACTAATGGGTCTCAATTATCATTGAACTCGGAATATTCAATGCCTCCAAAGTATGAAATGCCACCTAGCTATTCCCAAGCCGTATCAACTCTTACTCTTTACTAAAAAGTAATCGAAAAATGGAAACAAATATTTTTTTATTTGGATAAAAATTAAAACACAAATGCCTTTAATATTTTCAAATAACAATAATAAAACATATTTTCATTGATTTTATTTGTGATAATAGCCATAAAATTAACTTTATTTTTGAGAAAACAATAATAAATTAAATGAATATTTATATATATTTTTCCCAATGTATCGTAAATTGGATTGAATTGAATGCAATATTGATTTGGAATTTATTAAATTAATCAATAATTTCTTTTTGTTTGAAAGTTGTGCTTGGTCATTTGTTGTCCATTTGTCAGTCATTGTTAATTGATAATAGAGTGCAAGAAATGGATTTATTTGTTCTTTTTGTGGTCGTCTTGTGTTCTGCACAACCAAATCAGATATTTGCAAACCATAACAACTGCGGTGCAGACAAAGCAGGCGATCCATGCGAATAGGAATAGCCATAAGTGACACTCGAACTCGAGCTGACCCTTGACTTCACCGCAATACGGTATTGTGAGGTAGAGCTCAAACATTGAGACCACGTATGAGAATATTTGGAGCGAAACGATAAAAGTGAAGAGAAAAATGGCCACTACTTTACAAAACTCGCGCTCCGGGTCTTTATAGCTGTTGATCCACTGGCGGATACTTGTGGGTAGTATTTCTCTCTCGTCAGGTATTCGGGGATACGTCCAGTAATTGTAATAAAATTCCTTTTCGTAATGGACTTCATACTCCTCTTCATAACTTTGGTCGTAATTAACAGAATTGCAGTCACTATCGGTTTCATCGCTATTATAAAAATATTTTTCATCCAAAAGACATTCTTTTGATTCACTCTTTACATTGAGATCAGGTCTTACGGGGCTTAACATTTTTCAACAATTAAATACCAAAACAAATCTATATCTTTATGTCTATTGCTATAACTTTTCTAAAATCCTAAAATGATTCTCAAATTATTTATTCTAAGAAATGTTTGTCCCGTTTATCGGTTTTTGTATCGATTGAATGGAAAAAAAATTATTTCGACATAAATTTGTTGTTTATATCAATTGAAATGTTGTCATAGAAATGATTAAATCAATTCATTTTTTGCCTAAAAAATACATTTTCTATAATTTGTTTATCGATAGTAAAGTTGTTTGGATTGAAGTCAAATGGGGAACAAATATTGATCCAAATATTAGCGAACCTTTAATTAAGAATCAATTCTCTCATTTTTTTTTATTTTAAGAAAATCTATTGAAATAAATGAATTAAATTGATTTCAAATAAAACTTTTGTTTCAATGAAAAAGTTGTAAAACTTTTATTTAACTATTAATCAAAATATTGAAAAACTTTTGGAAAATTCCACTAAAATTTTTGGCGATTTTAATGAAACTTTTTTCATCCCTAATCATCATTATTGACCATGGGTAATTTTCCATAATTATTTATTCATTTAGAAAGTGAGTGAAATCGTAAAAATGGACCCAAAAATGTTTTAATGATTTTTTTTAAAACTTGAAAATAAAAATAAAAATCTGAAACGACTTTCAGATAAAAATTTGATTTTTGACTAACTTTTCCTATTTGACGAACATTTGAAAAATTTAGGAAAATTCTGACATTTTATGATTAAGAGTTGGAAAAACTTTTGTTAAAATCGCTTAAAATTTTTGTGGAATTTTCCAAAAGTTTTTCATTTCTCTGATTCAGAGTTTGAAAAAGTTTTAAAACTTTTCTATTGAAACAAAAGTTTTATTTAAAATTATATTTTATTAAAAATAAGATTAAAAACGAATGAATTTTTAAAACGATTTTTATTTTTCAAATCAAAAGTAAATATAATTTAATAAATTTGTTTAAAAATCCATTAATTGGTTAAAATTTTGATAACTAATAGAAAGATGTCTTCAATTATTTTCTCTGAGTTTATAGAAAAGCATATAAGCGTTTCTGGAGACCACCCGTTCCTTATCGACGGCCTCCACTTGTGTGTCATCAAAACAACGCCAACCTATTGTCCAGTCATTCAATAGAAGATATTAATAGATATTATTAGAAAAATATTGAAATCAATTCAAACCTATATTCTTATAGTTATCACTGGTCTGAGCGAAGGCCGTGTAATGGCCTCCAAAGAGACCGCCGTAATGGTTGACCACAGCATACAAGTCGTATATGGGATGAAAGTCTGGGTTATTGTCTGTTCTGACATAATATCGGCTCATATCGAGTCCATCGATAGGATAGCGAACGAGAGAATCAATTTTCTCTCTCCAGAGAATGTTTCTGAAACTAAATCTCTTCAATTGGATGACCAGTACTTGAGGTAAACGCCATAAAGTTATTTGTTTGATGGCTTCGCGCGAGTCCTTGCATTTCGGACAATACCTGTTGACCACAAGAAATCACATTTAGTCTCGGAATCGATATAATAAACATTTGAGTCAAACCATGGGTTCTCTGGCGTCAACTTCTCCTGTTTTGTATGTAATTCGAGGCATTCCTCCAAATCGATTGTGTCATTGCTCTTAGACATTGAGTACTCGAAGTCTGTGTCAGATTTGATGCCAATAAATGGCTGGACATCAGTGAAAGGGATATTATCCCAAACCTTATCACTCGGATTGGTTAAGGGATTGACATTAACCCAATCCATTGCAATATAATAACTATTTATCTCCAGAAGTGTATCGAATATCGATTGAGAGTTATATTGAGAGTCAATTACTCGCAAAATATTTTCCGGGATTATAGTCTCCTCGGATTCAGATTTGTTTGAGTCCCGATAGACTCTTACCACAAAAGGGGGAGGCATTGGAAACTCATTCAAATTGAGGGGTAGTTTCTCTTTGATTTGAACCGAATGTCGAGCGTATGAGTAAATAATTGCACATAAGTTACGATACGTCAGCTCTGATTTCGCTATAGTTATAACAAACGGTACGGCAATCGGCTCCGGCCTATAAATGCAGTCCTTCTTATGGATAGCCCAGTGCTCTGTTTGACACGTTCTGAGAACAAACAAATTATCGTTTTATTATTAAACCACAATTTATGCTAAAATGAAGACAGACTTATCACAATAGGCGACCCGATGGCACTGTTTACACGACTTGAGCTCTACGTTATCCCAACCGCTGTTTTTATCACATTTCGCACAGTTATCACTTTTAGGCGGTTGAGTCAAACGCTATAAAAATTGATAGTTTTTCGTAATTTAATTGAAATTTGAGATAAAAACTATGAATTTAAATGGAAAGAGGAATCGAATACCTGAACGACAATAAACTCAAAAACTTCTTCATTAGGTTTCGGAGCCATTAACTCAAAAATGAGTAAATATTTTCCGATTTCCGGTTTATTTAGAGTCCACTTCGGCTGAAGAAACTTTTCGACCAAACCATTGCTATACGACTGAACACATCTCAACTGAAAAATATATATTAGTTTCTGTTTGATAAGACATGTCGGGGGAAGACATACACTCGAAGTTTTAACGCCAGTGGCTGTCGATATCTCATCCAAAAGGTTTTGAACGATTGAATCTTTGGCTAATTTTATAGAATATTTCTTCGGTTTTGAAGATGACATTCCATTTGAGTCTCGTTTGAAGAAATATACCTCAAACTCAAGTTTAGGTTTCGGTAGAGGAAGGGATAGGTATACGAAAGGATCAAAAGTTACCGAAATCTGAAATAATGAGAATAAATGGCAAATAGAGAGATATATTTAAGTCTTACTTTTCCACAAACAGGACAAACGAGTCTAGACTTATACTGTCCATAGAATAGCTGAGTGACGATAGAGTTATTGAGAAGGCCATACCTATGCCACGACTCATCGGCCAATATTTGGTCATCAATTGTGTCATTATTTTCTTCGTTTTTATCTTCTTTAACGACTGGTCGCTCCCGAATACGGTTGAGATCTTCGTGGAGAGCGTCCAATAGAAAGGCGCAGAACTCTTGAGCGTCTTGTTGCAGATAACTGGAAAAAGTGGCCCACTTTTCGCCCATCTTTTCCTTAAGCTTATGCGGTGCTACCGAACGGTCAGTTCCGGCCCACAAATGGCCCAACAATTCGGCGAAAGTGTTTGCGATGACACCTCCAGAGCCAAACGGATTGGTTTTGTTAATATCTGCCGCGAATTCACCCGCTTTTTGATCAAAGACATAAATAAATGAAATAGTTTTGAAATAACCCCAAAAACACTTACAAATGAAATAACTGCGAAACGGATCGGTATTTGAAAGGCACTGAACCACAGCATTCATGAAACAAGTATTGCCTAAATTTTGTAAACCAGTCCAACCAATCAGTTTGGGTTTGACTTCGCGTATCAGAGGAAACACTTCTTTATTGTTGTTGTCGATTACGGCAACCAATTCTTTGCCCTCTGAAGACATCGAAGGATCACAAGATTTGAAGTTAGGACTGAATTCAAGGCGTTTCTTGATTTCATCGGTCGGCGCAATAATCCTTTGCCACGAGTCGGTGTCCATTGCAGGCAATTGGGGGCCAATTATTGGCTCAGAATATGGTATTAAAGACCTTTCAGTGGAAGGAGAGGTCGGTTCCAAACTATTCCAACGAAAGGCGGAATCCTTTTTCGTCAAATGAATTTCAATAGTTTTGGCCAAAAGTTTATGAGAACACAGATTCGGATGGATTTTACCGCTTAAGACAAACCACAAAATTATTGTAAATCAAAGATAAATCAAATGGAAATCAATTACTGCAAAGATTTGCGCCAAACGTAAGTAGTGTTGGGATCGACACTATCTCCGGTCTTGAACTTGACTTCGACCGACTCCTCACGAAAATCAATGCTTACATCAAAAACTTGTTTGACGTACAGAAAGATTGTTATCTTTTTGTCGGTCTTTGAGACAAAAAAAATTATTTTCATAAAAATTTGAGAATCGATTGAATACCTCCGTATAGTCTGTCTTAATGTCGTCGCGAACAACGATATTATCAGAAATCGATTGATTGTTGAGACCATTCTTGAGCTCAATATCTATCTGTTGAGTGATGTCATTGGAACCGACATCAGAGTCCGATTGAGCCTCCATTTGATCCAAAAGTAAATTATCGTCAATAGAGTCGTTGTTGTCATTGATGTCTCCGTTAGTCGTGAGTATAGATCTATTGTCACATTTAATGGTATTATCGTTATCTTCATTCATCTCAACCATGAGGTGGTCGTCGTTGTACTCCATTTCACTCATATTTTGATCACCGATTGGACTCAAATCGGGCGAAGATAGTGCCGAATGTCTGCCATCGTTGTGACAATTGTTTGGGTAAGACATCGGATCCATTACTTTTTGGGAACGTCTCTCTTGTTTTGGTGTCGTTTGGATGAGTTCTTCGCTGGAAATCATAGTCTGTTTTCCATGAAAAGTCAGTTCTTCAGGCGTTTCGTTATTTATATCCATTAATAATAACTAATGTTTAAAAAATTCAAACAAAATATCTATTAAATGAAAATTAAAGGTTTTAATCAAAATATTAAGAAATAAATTAAAATTAATTTAATTATTAAAAAATTATATTATTTTTATGTTTTGTTTTGCAAATCATTAGACAAAACACAACAAAATCTAAAAATAAATAACGTTTTCAATGAATTGACGAATCACTTGAAATACAGTCAAACACTTCGTTATTATGTTTTCATCCAATTCTACGATAATTATAGAAATTTATTATATTTTCCAAAAATCAATACTTTATTCAATTAAAACAATAATATTAATTAAAATTTTCAAATTCCTTATAAAATATGAAATATATTACTATATATAATATATAAATGTTAATCAAATAGATATAACTGTAATATTGTAGGCATTGAATGACCGGTCTGTAAGTCTGTATGAGTGGTTTATTACTGATAATAGATAACAGCACTTCATTCACTGGCTTTTCATTTGATCGCAGAGGATGATGATCCAGAATAAAGTTTTTCAACTATTTTCAACTAGGTCCTAGGATATTACAACGGCTCCGAGAGCTAAATTGCCCGAGTCTTTAAAGAAGAAGATAATGTTTACAAATTCAATGTTTCATTTGATATTCCGGATAGTTATGAAAATTATCTTATTCTTTTAAGATATTTTTCAAAAATTAAAGACAATCTAGCTAGATCAAAAAATATTTAATAAAAAAGTTTTTATAAAAGTTAGATAATCAGAATCCTTTGAGTCACTTTCAATGTATAATATTTGCGCCTTTTTTCAAATTAATGTCAAGAGATAAGTCTATTATCATAATTCCGGTTTGGATTTTGCATTTTTTATATAAAATAAACTTGGTAATTTTCCGCTGTATTTTTTAATAGAATAGACTACTAATTGGGACCAAACATCTGTCAAAGGCCTTAATTTTTGGCAAAACATAAGTTTTATATAATATTTAAACAAACATTTCGTTTAAGTTTTGCAAATATTTCCTAAAAAATTATATTTTATAAGAATTTCTAATTATTTTTAAGTTGTATTAAAAGTCATTTATATTTGAAAAGGAGTGGAAACTCCATGTTTGGTAGTTGTGATTATTGATAAATTCAAATTAAATACTCTGATTTTTGCACAAGGTAAAAAATCAGGTAACTTCACAACTAGGTAGAAAATATTCTTATGTCAAAAACGTTTTCAATTACTATTGATCTTCATCAGTGGAACTGGTTGCAACTTATGATCAAGAACTTATGATCAGTTGCAAGAGCACGCATTCAATGGTAGGGCTCGACATCCGACACTTTTCATGTGTTTGGGACAAAGTCATGAATTTGATGAATTTGTTTATATTTAGTAATATATAAATATTGTGTTGGGTATGAGCTGTAAGTAAGAGAGAATTTATCCGAAACACATTAAAAGTGTCGGATGTCGAGCTCTACCATTGAATGCGAATCAAATCAACTCTCAATCAATTCAAAACAAATTGGTTTTAAGCTTTATATCAATATTTGGTGAGAAAGAGTAATGAATCCTCACTGAGGGTAGAAGTCCTTGGATTTTATCTAAAACTTGAATCTCAATGCAATGATAAAGTGTTGACATTTCAGGTTTTGACTGATATAAGTCTTCTTCAACTCTAAGATCATAATAACTCTTATGTATTAAAAAACAAAGAAAAAAGTTTAAAATCAAAAAATTCATTAAAAGTAAATATTTTTATATTTCTCTACAAAACAGTCGAAGATATCAATAATTGAATTAAATTCAAAGCAATTAATCAATTGATTCAAACAAATAACTTATTTCAAAAGCAATGTCTCTGAAGTGGTCTTCAATTGTTTTGTTTCTTTCATTTGAAGTCTTAATAAAAGTAAGAAAAAAAAATTCAGACAAAAAGTGATAACCGTTTACTTTTCAGTCATTTGGCAATGAATTGAATGTATGGCCTCATCCGCAATACGTCAACTCAACCGATCATTTCTTGTCTATAGATTCGGTGAAATTCCAGTTCATTGACGAGTCCTCACAAAAGTGTCAACTCTTAGAGAAAACCATAAAAAGGACGAGAGATCTAACATTCATTCAGGACTGTTTGAAAACAGGGAAAAGGGGACAGGTCAAATTGCACAAAATAGGCCAAAGGTCATTCGATCGAAACAACAATTATAAAGGAATATTGTCTAACATCACAATAGAAGTGAAGACATGCGAAGCCATTCCACATTTGGAAATGAATGAAAGCTATACTCTAGTGATCGACTCTAACGCAAGACAGGCATACATAAAGTCAGAAGCCATATGGGGTGCCATAAGAGGTCTGGAAACTTTTTCCCAATTAATGACAAATGTAGGGCACAATCAGTTCACTATAAACGCCACTGAAATTGTGGACTTCCCTCGTTTTGCCTACAGAGGTATATTAGTAGATACGTCTCGCCATTACATACCAGTGGACGTCCTCTTCCAGAATTTGGACGCCATGTCATACAACAAACTCAATGTCTTTCACTGGCATATTGTTGACGACCAGTCGTTCCCTTACGTCAGTAAACTATTCCCTGACCTGAGTCTTATTGGTTCGTATGACCCGCAAACACATGTCTATACCCCAGAAGACGTTCAAAATGTCATTGAATACGCGCGACAGAGAGGTATAAGAGTTGTCGTTGAGTTTGATAGTCCGGGTCATACATTGTCGTGGGGTAGGGGCCAGAAAGGCATACTCACAGAATGTTATACTAATGGCACTCCGAATGGGAAGTATGGACCCATCGATCCGTCCAAAGATGCTGTCTATACATTCATTGAGATGTTGTTTGGAGAAGTGACCCATTCTTTTGTAGACCAATATTTCCATTTGGGAGGGGATGAGGTAGACTTCAAATGTTGGGAATCTAACCCAGACATCAAAAAATTTATGGAAAAAAAACAAATCAAAACTTTTGCAAAACTGGAGAACTATTATATGCAAAACGTTTTGGATATAATCAAAAAGTTGAACAAAAGTTATATTATTTGGGAAGAAGTATTCAATAATGGAGTAGAGCTCAAACCCGATACTGTGGTTCACGTTTGGATCGGTTCCTGGGGTAAAGAAAAAGAGAAGTATTGGCGCTCAGAGTTGAGGAATGTCACGGAAAAGGGATTGAGAGCTATACTGTCTTCGTGTTGGTATTTGGATCTCATTAGTTATGGACCCGATTGGAAGCAGTACTACAAATGTGAACCGCATAGCTTTAATGGTACTGATAAACAAAATGCCTTGGTCATTGGGGGAGAGGCAGCCATCTGGACCGAGTATATTAACGCTGCCAACCTGATTAGCAGAACTTGGTAAACTTTTTCTCAACATTTTTTTAATTAATAGCTTTTTTTCTTTGAAATACTTTGTGTCCGACTCAGGCCTCGCGCCTCCGCCACCGCTGAACGCCTTTGGAGTCCAAAACATTTGAATGACACGAATAGGGCTGAGAAACGATTCCATCAACAAAATTGTCGTTTGATTGAGAGAGGACTCAAAGTGGAACCCAACGAAGGACCTGGATTCTGTACATGCGATTATGCTATTTGAATCATCAATACAAGAATATTGAATAGATACCAAGAATATTGAACAAATGATTCTTCAGTTATTCTTTAAATAATATACTTTTATTGAAAGCTTCAAATTTTCGAAAATAAATTACAAATAATTGAAAATTGAGGATAAGTTTAGTATAATTTGATAATATTCTTCAATTAATAGTATTTTCTGTTTTAAGTAATGTTAGAAAAAGTCTCAAAATATTGATAAAAGAGTAATGAAAACAAAAATAAAGAAAACATAAAGTATTATAAGAACTTCGTTAACCATTTTGTAGAGATAATAGTCATAACCAAAGCCTGCAATGAATATAGCGGTGACCGCAACCAGAATTAATAGCACTTAAAACAAATACAATAATTAATTTAAACAATGGACAAGGTAAATATCTCTTGATAACTAACCAACTTTTGGCGACATTACTCAAAAACTTGAATTTATCGAAAATTATTTATAGTTTTGATTACTCTTCTCTTGTATTGAATATATATAGGAAATGGACTAATGTTTTGAACTGATTTATGTCGAGAATATTTATAATAAATTATTGATCTAATAGTTAATACATTAGGACTTAAGGACGTCATGTGCTATGCGTTGACATTAAGACTGTCACTGCATGTCATCTGAAGATTGAATTCGTTTGCTATCAAAAAATCAATACTATGTTTGGAAATGAAATATCAATATTAAACACAACACAAGTTTAGATGGAAGTATAAAGCAACAAGCAAACTTTTTATTTACAATAGATACGCATAAATGTCCAAACATTTTTTGATAGGGACTGTAACAAGGTAACTTTATATAGTTCACATCGAATTTGAGTGATCTTGACACTAAAAGTTGTGAAAAGTTGACTCCAATCGAATTTCTATTATTTATAAATAGCATTCAAATCAATAGAATGAGAAATTAGGTCAAAATTTTAGTCAAAACTATTTAAATGATATGAAAAGTAATTCGAAATTTTTACAAAAAACAAATAATTTTCAATAAATATTATAAAAACATTAATTGAAAAATGATTTTAAATGAAAGTAAAAAAATGTAAAAAAAAGAAGTCAATCAATAAGTCAATCAATAGCCGAGTTTTTCATTGAGAGAAGTTTTTCCGTCTCCTGACTGGTCAGTGGGTGGCAACCAATCGACATAATCGCTGTCATAACCGACAGTTTGTTTGGTTTTCTCCAAACATTTCTTTTCCTTTTCAATCGCTTCGACAATACTCTGAGCTTTGAGTCTATTTTTATTCGACTTTAGACTCGAATCACTTTTTTGTTGTTTCGATGAGTTCTTCAAATCTTTAATAAGGTCTTCAGTTTTCCTTTTTATCTCTTCTTTTAAGTCTCTTTCGATAACTTTTTGAGTCGTTTCTGTTGTCTCACAATTTGACTCAATTGTTGATTGACTGCCAGACGAGGAATCATTAGTTTTAGTACTTTTCTGAGAAATCGTTTCAAATTCAACGGAAGGTTTCGCTATTTTAATCAATTTCTCTAATTTTTGCTGTTCTTTGACTAATAAATTGATTTTCATTTTTATATTTGATTTTTCGATTTTATCACTTATAGAGAGGCCGTACTTCTTGTGTCCAATACTAGCCATAAAGTCGTCCAAAGAATCGCCGGAATCCTGTCCAGCATTAGATGGTTTGACTTCTGCGGGAGCGCTAATGTTTGCCAATTTGACCCTCAATTTACGCAACTCTTCGTTAATGTCTGACCACTTCTTGTTTAAAGTGTCAAAATTTTCGACATTCGAGTTGTCATTAGTTTGTGAGTCATTTCTAATTGTTTTGTTCGAGACTTTCACCGTTTCGTCAATCAGTTCGCTATCGGAGTCCATGTCTTCGTCGTGTTTTCGTTTGGATGAGTGTGTCTTCTGTTGCCACGGGAACAACAGCTCTGCTTTGTCTAACAGTTGACAACATTTAAGGCAGGCGTCACTTATGGCCTCTTTTTTCTGTTTAAAAATAAATTAAATTTTAATAAATTTAAAGAAAATCGAAAAGAGGTCTCACTTTATGCAAAAGAGATCCCTCGACAGGAATCCATTGACCATCGATTGGCAAATCTATAGTACATTTGAATTTATTATGGATTGAATCGCATTTGAACTCCAAGTCATAGCCTTCCCTTTCAAACCACTGTTGAATAGATTTGTTTGGATTCGAGGAATAGGCGTTAGAATTGTCTGTTTGAAGGCCTTCACTACCGGTTCCCTTCATCGCCGCTATAATCGCTTGCAATGACTTACTGTCTGCCGTCTCTTCAGGTTTTTCATCAATTTCTTCTTCATCTATACCCCAATTACATCCATTATCTTCTTCTTCGGTTTTAGATTTAGATTGATGTTTGAGTTTAGACTTATTCTCTTCGACAGACCCCTCGTCTTCATCGCTGTCTTCTTCATTGGATCCCAAAGAGAAGAGTCGAGTGGAAGCACCAAATTTGAAGACATTATTATTGGGAATCAATTTAATGATTTTTCCGGCAATTATTTGGCTTTTATTGCAATTTGTTCCGTGAGTTGACCCGCAGTCCACTAAATACCAAAACGATTCCTTATTTTTACCTAAAAATCAATTCATTAAACAAATCGTAAAACAAATAAATTTCAAACCGTTTGTGAAATCTTCATCACTAATGGGTGACCACAAGAGGACGGCGTGATATCGGGAAACGGACGGGTGTTCCAGAATTACATCACAATCTTGAGCTCTTCCGAAGACAATCCTTGACTTAACGATTGCCTTATGATCAACAATAACCCCATTCTTGAGCTGATCGATGAAATAGTGTCCGTCCGGTGGACACAATCGAGTCATGGGTTCGGGTAATACTGTCCGCGAAACTGATTCCGATTTTACCTCTTTTTGTGACACTTGTTCGTCGATCAACTGTTTGTTATCGTCATCTTTGGAACCGATTTCATCTTTTGTCGTAAACGAAGGCTTTTTGAATAAAATATCTTCTTTTGAATCCATTATTTGAAACTCAAGACTAAAATATAATTATTTGAAAATTCAATCAATTTTTGTAAACATTTGACTAAAATATTGAAACGATTTGAAGGTTTGTTGTCTTTAAACGAAAACAAAACGATTTCACTCATAAACAACGTCTTCGATAAACTATTTAAACAATTTTTAACTTTAATTTTTAATGCGTTTGAAGATTAACTGTTGTTTAAAACAAAGTTACATAAGATTATAGTAATTAATCAAATCTTTATTCATCTTATTTGGCCATAAAGTCATTTAAACAATCAGTTTATGAATTTTCTGATTAAATGCTTACAATAGAGGTATCTCTTGGCGTGTAATTACCATTCGAGCCGAAAGTATCCATATATTCAGAGTTGTGATCGCTTTCCACATCTGAAAAGTTTTGTCCTCCTCCTCCTCCTCCTCCTCCTCCTCCTTGCACATTTCTCTCTCTTTTCAAATTGAAACTTTCTGATTTCATAAAATATTTTGATAAATATATAACAAATAATATGACCATGGCAAATGCCAATGACATGAAATTCAAACAAATAAAAAGAACACAATTTTTAGAACCAATAAATCTGTCGATTATTTCGGAATTAACTGAAGACATGAATGCGGCGAAGAATAAGACAATGGATCCGATATTGTTATCCACTTTAATATATTGCTTCAGAAGACAACAAATTGACGCAAATGATGAGGAAAATCCACTTCCCATAAGAATACAGATCTTAAGTATTAATGATTAATGCGTTAAAACTTTTTGAAAACATTTGCGTAAAACTAAATACAATTAATACTTACAATCAATTGATTTAAAAATAATTGAGTTCCGAATACAATCAGAAAAATGCTGCCAAAAGTTATTAACAATAAATTGATCGACATTTGAATCAATGGCCTTATTATCATTGAAGTGAATATTGAAATTGAGCTGAACAGAATCATTGCTCCGAGCAATGTCAGTCTGATATTCTCTAAAAATGTATCAAGTTCATAATTATACAATTATTTGTAGTATTCGTTTCGTACCTTTGCTTTGATTATCAAAACTTTGTGAATATATTGAAAGAAGTTTTATATTTGAGAATTCAATCGTCAAATAAGTGGTTAATAACAACGAAATAGAAATAACAAAAAAACTTCGTTTCCATGTCTTTAACGATTCAATGCTAAAACGTTTGCCAAAAATTCTATTCTTCAGACGTTTTTTGGACTTAAGTTGAATTTGATTTGTTTTTTTGTATTGTTTGTGATTATTATGTAATATAAAAATTAAAGCATTTCCGCAAATCGTTAAAAATCCGATACATATTTGTGGTATTCTTGATATATATTCTTCAAATTTATTACAACTTTTTTCTGATAGTTTCCGATCACTTTCATTCAAAATTGTAATATTTTTTTCAAAATCAAGGGTAGAGTTGAGATAATTTGGAAGTAATTCAGTAAAAGTTGTTGCAATAGAAGAATAATTAGGGTGTGTCGAATAACAACCAAGAGCATCCACATTTTCTATCACAAAAATGTACTGTTTTTGAATAATTGGTTCCAAAAATTTAGCCAAAAATATGAAAAACATAAGTGTTTGCAGAAATGCTGAACACTTTTTGTGCCAAATATTTATTATCCAAACTATTAATGTTGTGAACAAAGCGCCAGAAGATAATCCCTTCAATGAATTTGTCAAAAACAATATCCATTCCGAATAAAAGTTAAACATTTGAGTCAAACAAATGACTGTAAGGAAAAAAGAGGCACTTCTTCGACGACCGAACCAATTGACTAACAATGAGCTGAAAAGTGATCCTAAAGCGAAGGATACGCTAAAAGTCAACTCTTTCACCGATTTATTCAAAGATGACTTTTGATCGAATTCTTTATAAACCAAACTATTTGTGTAAGTCACCCAACCCTATGGTATTTGTTAATCATACTTAAATGTATAAGTTCAAAAAAATATTGTGATTTACTTACAAAAATGAACGAACAGAAATAAATGACCATGGTTGTTATGCAGTCGATTGTGAATTGACTGACCTTTCTTTCTTTGCTTCGAAAAATGCTAGAAATTCTTCTATTTTTGATCTTGGGCACTAATTCATATACCTCAGATTTGCGGTCAATTTTTCTTAGGATTTTCTCATTGTATTTATTGTTTTCCAAAAACTTGTTTGCTAATTTGATCGACATTTTTCACTTTTTTCAAAATTATATATTCAAGAATTTGATAGAGTGGCGTTAACTTGCACAATTATAGGCTATGATTCATAGCCTTGTTTTTCTTAGATAAAAGAAATTGAGGACTAAATTGATTGTAATTGAATTATAAAACTTAGTATATAAAACAATATGTTTTATTATTTCAGTCATTACTCTAATAATAGATTACATTCGATAACATTTAAAATGTGATAAAACCAAACAAATGGTGTTTTACTCACAATTCAGTAATAAAATAACATTTGAAAAAATAAAAACCAAAAATAAATTAAAACATTTCCATTGAATCTAATCAACAAATTTTAAGGATATGTTTGAAAATAGTTTTATTTTATTATTTTTTAATTAATTTGATTTAAATTTGAAATATTTTTCGGAAACTGATTGAAGGGATACCTTAGAGATGACATCAATCGAGACATTCTTTGAAATTCTTTTCGCTGAGATCCCAGAAGTTAGTGGGAGTACCTGCATCATTCTTGTAATTCAGACAAACAATATATTTGATTTGGTTTTCATAGAACTCCCTCTCCATTCGAAGCCAATTCATTTTGCAGTCACACACAAAAGGGTTTCCATCAAAATAAATGGTCGTTTGATTACTTAATCTCAAAACTGGTCCAAAAATTCTTTCCTCGATATAAGTGAGTCTATTGTTTCCCAGTTCGATAAAAAGGGGTCGTTTGGCATTACTGAAGGCCCCGATCTCTATACTCTTGTCATCGATGGTATTGTTTGTGAGACTTATTCTCATTGTTTTATTCGAAGGCTTCCATATGTCGAACGCATGGATTCCTATTCGACTTATTCTATGGTTCTGTAAATTAATTGATTGAAGAGATTTCAAGTAATAAAACGAATAATTGCCAACAGATTGGATCAGAATATCATTGGTTTTATCTCCGCTGGCAGTCGTCCCAAAGTCAAGTCCAGTCAACTTATTCTGTGCTCCGGTTCTCAGTTTAAAAGCACGCGTTTGAATGCGATTCAGATGAGTCTCCTCGAAGCTGACGATCCTTAGGTTAACCAAAGAGGACAGAGCTGTGAATACCTCATCGCTATACTCGTCTCCACCAAGATTTGAATCTCCGAAGACATGAAACTCTTCGACGGTATCGGTATTATAGTCAGCGAACGCGTTGTCGTGTATTCGACGAAGACTTTTGGCATAGATTTCGATTCTTTTGAAAGTGACGTCAAAGAAAGTCTTGTTCACAATCTCAGTGATCGCCGTATTGTTTATAATTAATGTATTGTATTGTTTGTCGGCCAAAGTCTTTACCGCTTCCGAAACATTTCTGAAAACGTTTTTCAGATCGATATCATGTGTGCCGTTGCAGATAATGACCACTTCATTTCGACACCAACAGGGCTCCAGCACATCCTGCGGCGGACATTTTGCAGAGAACACGCAACCTATCGCCCAAAACGAGATCAACGCCAACAATATAACTGTAAAATTCAATGCATTTCACTATTGGAATCATATTTATTGAAGCCACAAATTTACCTTGGTAGTGCATTCTAGTACTATATCAAATAGAAATTAAAAATGAGACACTTTTAGGAACAGCTAATCATATAATTCACTCTATTGTTCACTTTTTCTGAGTCTTTGGGATTTTAGACAAATGTTTAGATAAGATTAGATTCAAATGAAAACAAAAGTTTTAACATTAAATGAATTTTCCGTTCAATTCATAATAATTCAATAAATAAGATTAGAATTGAATTTATTATTTTAATTATTATTATTCAACGAAATTTACTTTATTTTCACAAATATTTCAAATTATTTCCAATTATTTTAATTGAAATTAAATACTGTTTTTAAATAACTTGAAACTTATCTTCAATTTTGTAAATAATTTATGAATTTAGGCTAATCTTAAAAATATGAAAACAAATAGCGCCAGAAGAATGAGAAATACATCGTTTACGTGTCTATAGATGTAATAATCGATTCCCATCGCAGCCAAGAATATGGCCATAATTGCCACTATTATGACCAAAGCTAAAGACAAAACAATATTTTCAATCAAATCGTAAACAATATATAAATTACTTGTATAATTGTTTTTTTAATTACCTTCCTCTGACATAATGGATGAAAGATAAACTAAACAAGATAAATTTACTATTTTAAAACTGAAAAATATTCTTAGATTCAAAAATATTGTGTGTTTCAAATGATTCACTAAAACCTTTGATAAAACTATGGATTGTTTTGATCGCAATTCTTATTATAAACATAAAAACTATAAAACGAAGAGAAAATCGATAACCTAAAAAAGTTTCTAGATCTAATTTGAATAATACCAATCCGTATCAGTTTGTCACTGAATAACTGAAAATGACATCTAAAATGAAATCATTAAAATACATTTATTTCATTATTTACTAAAACTTATTTCAAGGAAAATAAATGTCACAATATTTCGAGTTTTGACTGAAGTCTGAATAGAGATATTTTTTCGATATTTTGCCAAAATTTCAGTAAATTTTTATCAATCAATTGAAACTATGATCAGACAACTATTTTTCAAGACTTCATTCATTTTAATTTTGTTGGTCAGCACAGAATGCGAGGCTTATGTCCCGATGAGATACAAACATATGAATAGCTCGATGTCCGGCACATTTCAGACTATTTTCATCGTATTTTTTATTATGATATTTATTTGTTCAATAATTTCGATAATCAGACAAATTATTACATATTTTTGGAATCTATTTGACAAAAGGATTGGCAGAAAGAATAAGTATACCATCGATTCATCGGTTGAAGGGAATAACGGACTGCCAATCACTGAACCGGAGGCTATAACTACGAGATTCTAATGCTTTCAATTTCAGACATAAAGCAATAAAATGTGTAATTCTATTGAAGGTTATAATCAGTAATTAATTAATAATCGCTAATAATATAAGATGTGAGTGACCTTCAAACAACTTTCATTAACTATTTGTTTATTTGGAGCAAAATTACACTCGATTTTCATATCAAATCAAATATAAATAATTTTTTCTGTCGACACGAGTCGTAATGCAAATTCATATGTCATTCAATGATTGATCACAAATATTATGAGAAATTACTATCAATCAAGTCTATCATCAAATAAATCAAATCAAATAAATGATCTAGTACCATTAAATGGATTTAAGATCATATAAAATCAAATAATTGAAAGCAATAAAGTTTTGTCAAAAGTCTAACCACTCCTTGAATCATATTGTCATCTTAACTGGAAAAATGCCCAGGTTTATTTCAACAGAAAAATAGCTAATTTAATATCAAATTTAATTCATCAAATAATCTCTTCAATGAATTTTAATTTAAAATTAAGGCTTTTCACTAATATTCAGAATTTGATAAATAAATTTAATTCAAATTTTACACAAAATGTTGAAAAACTAAATAAAAGTGAAGCTATGAAAAAATGTCAATTCATTGTAAGGTAATCAAATTCAGTGCCAAATATTGTGATATATGTCACAATAGATTAATAATCAAAAGAAAATTCAAGTAATATCTCAAAAATGTCACTCAAAGTGATCCTAATCTATATTTTGAGTCAAATATCACTTTCAAAGATACATTACTGTCAGACAACGGGTAAGAAATCACTTTATGAATAAAATACCATTTGATTAAAATTTGAATTGAATGTAGAGAATAATACAATAATTTTATCTGGATCATTTCATCATTTGAATCAACATCAAATTATAAACTTGATAATCAGTGGTCAAAACTTTACTGGTCCTGAAGACAACACCACAATCTCAGAGACCACTACATTAGGCAACAGCTCTTCAACAGAAAATATGACAACAAGTACTCCGACTAACGAAACAGAGACGACAACCCTTTCCTCGAATTCAAGTTCTATGACAACATTGAACAACACTTCAACAGAGAGTTCAGTGATGACCACAAGTACTCAAAACAAAAGCGAGAGTACAACACAGGTGTCAAACACAACACAAGTGGCACCAATAGTACTCTCGACTCAAGAGACCACTACCGGAGTCACAAATAAAACACTACTCACAACAACTGAAGTCACAGAAAGCAATACTACCGGTGTTTCTACTGTTCCTTCAGTAACCACAGAATCGAATGCGACTCATTTGGCTCCCATAGTATTGCCGACCCCAACCCCAACCCCAACCCCAACGCCTGGTTCTCTTACATCTCAGAGCTCTAACATCGAGGGCTCAACTCTGGCCAATATGTATCCCCAAGCAATTGGATATAGTTGTCCTCAAGCAGTGAACGGTTGTAATGGAGCTAAAAGTTGCTTGTACAAAAATCCTGATTGCTCTAAATTTTTTCACTGCAACGATGCCGGACAGGCATTCATTATGGACTGTCCCACAGGTCTACAATGGAATGACGAACAGAAGATTTGTGATTATCCCGAAAATGCTAATTGTTCTGAAGAAAATTAGATTCCTATTGTGATCTAGATTGTTTTTTAATCAATAAAATATCAAATTGAAGCAAAATAAAAAAAAGAGTTCACAATTTTTATGACAATTAGTTTTAATTCGATTTGTTATTAGTTTAGTCAATAATTCATTACAAAGTGATTCTCATAAATACTAATAAATAAAATCAAAGTAAATAAAAGTGAATTAAAATCAAATAAAACTAAACCAAATATTTTCTGATGAGACCAGATTAGGAAAAATTTGAAACTAGATCAATCCCGTTTCATATTGAATAAACAAAATTACTAAACTAATTTCGGATCAATAATGGAAATGTTTTGCTCCTTCTTATTTTTCTCTCTTCTGGTTTCTCTCCCTCTCCCACCAACTCTTCTAAAATCTGGTTACAAATCGAGTGAATTCAAGTGAAAGTGAAGTTGAATAGCATTTAATTCATAGAATTTGAAATTCTGTAGTAATAGCACTCAAATAGAGACAATAAATTAGTTTTTGTTCATTAATTTTAAGATCGAAATCCTCTTATTTGTGATATTTGTAATCATTTGATAAAACATGAGTCGACTTCATGTTAAGTGTTTGCAATCAATTTAATGAAAGCAAACGAACAGTTTTTTCTTAATATTTATTTTTAGATAAAATGTTGTTTTGAGTGCTAAGCGAGGGTCAGATATTTTGACGGAAGGCTGAACTCTAATGCTCCCAAACACATAAAGTAATGATTAGTTTAATAAACCGAAACTTATTTTTCGTCTGAATTGCATCCTTTATAATCTGTCTGTTATTGAATCAAATAATTCAATGACTGATCCAATTTGTCTTCAAAATCAAAGTTCACTTTTTTGTTTCTCAGCCTTTCATTAGGGATCAAACTCTTGTCGTTTATCTCAAATAACTTCAAATCTTTTAATTCAAATCAATGGTTGCGGATATAGTTCTCAAATATTTTCAAATTATTTCAAATATAATTTAAAAATTGAGGAATTATTTCAAAGCTTTAATAACATAATTAGCAATTACCAAATTAAGACGAAAAAGAAAAACATTTCCTTGTTATTATTTCTTCTAATTTAAATCTGGTATAACCCAAACATCACATATCGAGTGACTATCGCTTCAAAAAATGTTTTCGTCTGATATCTCAATGAATCAAAGTTTAAGAAATTGGAGTTTGAAAACAATTTTCGAAATTTCGTTCAAACCCTTCCCAAACTCATTTGGCTTTTGTATTGCTTGGGATTCTTTGATGGTTAGAGACTCAGCAAGTACAATCTTTATCATATATTTGAACTACACAAAGATGATTGACAGTATAGAATGTGCCGTCATATCGGCCTCTTATGATTGTATGATTGAATGATTGTATGATTGAATGATTGGTGAAATTTTTCCGCACTTTTCAATCAAATCAATTATTTAATATCTTTTATGAAACTATTAAATAATTCATAGACTAATAAAATTTTAAATAATACCTAAAAATAGATTTTTCAATGAAAAATGCATTAAATGTGAACTTTAAAACAAAATTAAGTATAGCAACAAGATAATCTTTCAATATTGTAGAGGCACTTATGCGCCACTATTTGACACCAATCAAAACATATGCAACAGAACTGAGAATCAATTGCAAGATTATAATTACGCATTCATTAGATCTCTTGCATTAATTTTTAGAAGAGTATAAATATAGAAGACATGGATTCTAATGTTGGCTGTCGTTAGGGCACAACTTATTGTGCATTTATCTCACACTTTGGATACATCTTGCAATAATATCAAATGGAATATACAGACCTATCACAATTATCACAATTACTAATTGTTGCTAACCCTTATTTGTTATGCAAATGTAGCATTGCCATGATCTTTCAACCTTTATGGCAATGATTAATGCAATTTGAGTCATGAAATTGGACTTAGATTTTAATAACACTCAGAAATGTTTAGAAAATTTAGAATAAAATTATAAAATTGTCTTCAATTACATTAAAAGACGTAAAGTAATCATATTTTGTGTTTACAATTGACTAAAATTAAAGCCGATTTGGCACAGAATAACAGACACTCAGACATCACAAAATCGAATGGAATGTTAGACCAGGAGTTGAAGTTATGTATGAACTATCTCATTTCAAGTGGTCATGTGATCAAAAATAGTTTATCTGATCCTCAAATTATTGTATAAATATCGAGTAAATCTCAATTTAATACTTAATTCAAAGCTTTACTCAATTACTCAAAAAATTCAAAATAATTTTATGCTATGAATTGCAGTCAAAGTTATTCTCATCATTTCAGTTGATATTGTGTTTCGATTTGAAACTTTCAAATTTAATAATTTAATAATAATTCAAATTTATATTATTATAAACTTTTCTAAAGTTCAAAAAATGAGTATCAAAAATAAAGTGAGAATTATAAACTTTTTCAGTTATTAGAATTAATAACTTATTATTTATTACTTATACTAATTTGAACTTATCTTAATTGCAGATGATAATTGTGCTCTTAGTCATTTTCATAGAAGTTCAAAGCATGTGTCGATCGGCGCCGACAACAGAACAGTTCCAGAATTACTTGCGATCGACAGACTTGAAGACAAACAACTTATGTGAGAAAAATGCAGAACACAGTGATATGTGTGAGAAATGCGCAAAACTCTCCCGAAATCAGTTCGTGTTTCCTCTCTGTTGTGCTAATGACCAACAGGTGGGCGATTGGTGTCTCACTTTCATCAATTACACCATCGATTAGATAATCAAACAAAACATTGTTCTTAACTCCAAAGAGAGATATTTTACTAATTTATTGATTTTCACAACACTTTTGAAATAATAATTATTTAAAGAACACAAATAATGTATATTTGTTTCAACCATTTAAACCAATTCTTATTTATTAATTAAAATTCATTGTTTTTCATCAGAATTTGTGATACATTTAGTGTTTAAATGAATTTATATAATAAAGTCAATTAACAAACGCAAAACTGTTTGGGGCAATATCTGGGAATGTTATTGCAGTTATCGTTACACCACCGGTCAGTAGTCCTAATGGTTCGGGAGTAGCAATACCGGTTATAAGAAATCTTGGCTACTCCTCTCCCATATTCATTGCCATTTCCCAAATCTTTTTGACGAAGTTTTGATAAATTGTAATCAAGAGATAAAGCGTTAAATTATTTAATAAATTTGGTTTTTGGACTAAAAATACCTTCAGAAACAATCGATCGTTTGTTCACAAGTTTTGCATCGCTTTGACTAACTATTAAAACAATACAAAAAACTACAAACAAATTGATTTTAAACATTTTGATTAATCTGTGCTCACAATCAAAACAATTAAAAAGAAAATTGTCCTTAAATTCAGTTTTTATATCAGATTTAAAGGAAATCCCAGCAAAGAAGTTGTCGTTCAGACAAATGTTTGACTACTTTTCTCGACATCCACTCAAAAAAAAGTTTATTTCCTTTTAATTAAAAAACATTTTGTTTACTAATGAACTAAAGAGGGGTTATAGAGAACTCATAACTAATAATATTAATAATTTATCTGATATTACTATAGTCTAGTCATTGGCTACTAATTGTAGTTAAAGAAAGTGTTTGATAGACAAAAAAAATTTCTTTTCATTTTAGAGTAAAGGGTTTTTATACTTATATGACTCATATGATACTTATATGAGATTTGAATGAAGTTTGAATGAAGTTTGAATGAAGTTTGAATGAAGTTTGAATGAAGTTTGAATGAAGTTTGAATGTACAATAAGTTGTGAATTGTGTTATCACTCGAATTAATATTACTTTCGATTATCATTTATGAGATATAACTTATTCTGAGATTATTTTTACAGAAGTCTCACAAAATACTGATTAAATTCACAAAATATCATAAAATGAACAAAATATAGTAAACAAACAAAAAAACATTTGAGAACCGAATTATTTCTCAATAAATTTGATAACAGTGCAAAAAGTGATCACTCAATTCTATACATAAACACTTTTACAGACAGTTGACTAAGTTATTTGATCTAGGTTAAATGCTAACATTGAGAAATAGACTTAGCGATAGATATTTTAATTATCAATAATTTTTTGATAAAAACAAAGAAATATTAAATTCTATGAGAAGTTTATAAAAGCGAAGAATTTTCGACTTTAAGCTTAAAAGTATCGCTTTGAGTGTAATTAACAAAAGTTTTGGGATAATCGCGATTACAATAATAGTTGGGAAACTCCAGGTAATATAATTCCTCTTTAGTCAAGTGATTGAAGTGCTTGAAAAAGTCGCAGCCATCACACCATCCTAGGTATCCCTCTTTGACCCGACCTGTGATCAGGTAATCCTCATGTGAGCTGAAGTTGGGATTACACTGACCGCTACTGTAGAGATGGTTTGAGACGAATGCCTGTTCGCATCCTTTATTGAATTTATAGATATCTCTGATACGGATCCTATAATATCCGTAAACAGAATCGATTCGTTTGAAGTCAGACCTAATGCGGACTCTCATCACGAAATCAGAGTTACATAACTTATCCTCAATTGGACTTCGGGTACAATTGCAGGCATTTGTCGATGAGATTAAACAAAAAACAAAGACTAAAATCAAAACACTTTTCTCATTCATTTTGAATAAAAAATTTAAAAAAAACTGAATAAAGGAAATCAAAAGTAATTTATGGCTTTTAAACCAAAATCTGTTGAAATAAAATATAAATCAAATAATTTGATATTCTGTTCGATATTTATGTTTGTAATTAACAAAAAATACGGGAAGTGCGGAAATACCTGAAAATTCATTGATTTTTTTTGTGAACATTTGGTAACGATTCCGGGTTTTTCTGAATTCAATAAAACTGTAACACAATTCACAAAACATTAAAACATTGAGAATAAACTCAAATATTGATGAACTCAAATAAATATATTAATGATTCCGTTTAAAACATTTTGGTAATAGAAAAGAGTCAAAAGGTCAGCACTCATTGCTAAACCACTGGTCACTGACCAGAATTTAGTTCAAAATTTAAATTCAAAACCCAATATTTATTAAATAATAAATTGACTTGAAAAAATATTTAATAAACTAACAGTTATACTATCGATCCAGAGTACATGTATTTATAGCAATTAATAATTAATTGATTTAAAGTTTGATCAAGTGTATTTTAGCACCAAATTTGTGGGATTTGTTCTTCGGTTTGATAATAGGTTTGTTTGGTTTATCGAAAGTGTAAGGAGTCGTTCCATTCAATTGACTTCTGGCCACGAATTGGACGCTTCTGTTGGATGGAAACGATTCCAATTCAAAAACGACTAATTTGTTTAGTTTTGGAAAAGCATTGAACAGATGTTTCGGTGAATAGAGAGTTATTTGTGGACCAACTGTCCAGTAGTGACCCAAATTGAAACCATTGAGAAATGCCAGACCTTTGCGCCAACCGTCGAGTCGGAGGAAAGAGTCTAACGGGAGGTCCACTCTGTTCGGCAAAACAAACTCAGAGACAAAGAACGTCGGAATTCGTTCTTTTCTTCTCTCTTTTCTGATGGACACAGAATTCACTGAATTGGGTGAAGACTCAATGCTTTCGATTTGTTTGGACCAGTTCTTGAAGACGAGGTAATGGTCCCAATTTCGGAGATAATAAGGACCTAATGTTATATTTTTGGTGATACCCTTTGGCTCATTCATTTGACTCCCGTAACAAATCCGGCCCTGATTTTCGACGAAGAGGTCGAGTCGTGACCCCATTTCGATGTCTAAACCCATTTGATAGAGATTTTGAGTTCGACTCAAAGTTCCCGAATATCTCTGAAAACAAAGCAATTGATAACAAAATAAATTTCGATAAAATGAATTAATGACTGACTCCATCGACAAAGACCTGAGCCCTGTCCGCCAGTCCAGAGACAGTCAAAATTGCCGGATCTGAGGGACGGAATGTAATGTTCGTGGAATAGACAACAAAACCGTTTCTGATTCGCAACTCTTCGAAAGATAACGGCATTTGAGATCTTATTGGGATCTGACCCCCAATAATGTCATATAAGTCAACGGTTGGATCCATTACTAGAGGAGGGATTTCCATCTTTGGGGACACCACTGGTACGGTGCCATTAGGAAGAGGTAAGTACTGAATGTGAAAAATAAAATTAATTGTCTTTTCATTCAATCAGTTTTCAAACCTTTCCAATGATTTTTCTGACGTCGAAGTACTTCTGAGTGGGATCTCCAGCTTCGGTGAGGGGGGCGTCAAAATCATAGCTTGTAGTGCAGGGGTCGTATCGATTGCCATCCATATTAGCGCCGGCGCCGAATCCAAAACTGGTTCCGCCGTGAAGTGGATATCTGTTGGAATCGATTCATTAAATCAGATAAATATTCAATGATTTGAAGTCAAAGTTCATACAAATTGACCGAAGCGTTCAAAGAGAGCATAACATCTAAAGTCTCACAAACATCACTGGATGTGGCGGTGGAGTGGGGCTGTTCCCAGTGGTCGATCCAACCCGTGTAGTACTCAGAGTTTACGTTTGGGCCGAACTGTTGATGAACTCTTTGGGCATTGAATGAACCAATGGGATCAGATCCGGGTCCGAAGTCAACCGTTGCGAAAACGTTATCGATTTTTCCGCACTTCAAAAAGTAATCGGCGTTTCCATCGGTGCTGAAGAGAAGGACATCCGGACCCAAGTAGTGGTGATGCAAATCACGTAAATGAGTGACGTATTGGTAATCACAGGCGTAATAACTGCCGTATTCGTTCTCCACCTGAACCATAAGGACGGGTCCGCCGTTTATGTACAGCATTGGCTTCAACATCGGTAATAACAGCGAAAACCATTTGTCCACTTCTTTCAGATAACTTGGATCTGATGTTCTTAATTGCATACTCGAGTTCTTTCTCAACAGCCAATAGGGTAGACCTCCCTTTCAATTATCAGACAATAATTATTATTTGAAATACATATCAATTGAATACCATATCCCGTTCGGCGTCAATGAATGGTCCGGTTCTGAGAACAACATAGAGTCCGACCTCATCAGCCGTTTCCAAATATTTGACGAGATCTCTGTCACCGTCGAAATCAAAAACTCCTTCCTCTGGTTCGTGAGAATTCCACTCAATATAACTTTAAGACAATTTAATTCAATTAAATACATTAACAGTCAAACTATAACCAGTCATTTCTTACGTCTGGACAGCATTAAGTCCCGCCATTTTGTATTTAATCATTCGGTCGCGCCATAGGACTGATGGCACTTTGAAATAGTGAAGGGTTCCCGACACATACCGAAAGGGTTGACCGTCTTTTAGGAACTGATTGCCATCGCTTTTAATTGTGAAACTTCGAGTACATTCATATTCTCTAATAAACTATAGTTAAAATGAAATAAAATATATATTTAAAAACTTTTCAATACTAACCAAAATAAAAATCAGTAAAAAGTTTATAAAATTCATTTTCTTTTCGTTAATAAACTTTAGATCAGAATTGACTCAAATAGAAGAAACACAGCCTTTGGTTTCCAATAGTTTTTGAGTTCAGTTTTATTTTGAATTTCCAAACGTTTATCAACTTTTGGTTTGTTTTCAATCAATTGATTCAATGTTAGGGTATATCACACTATCATAGGTTTGTTGATCTCATTATACAATTGTTTAACTAAATTAAAGATATATTCGACAATAAAAAAGTCAATTATTTGATAATTTAATTGAAAAACAGATTCATTGATGAACTTGTTTATCGATTTTATACACTATTTGAATAGATTTGCGATAATTTATTGATATAAAAACACTCCATAAGTGATGATAACTAATGGAACATAACTAATCAAAATGCGATAAAACACAAAATGATTAACAAATCATATGATTTAAAGTATTACTCAGATATAAATTAGAAGTCAAATACGAGTCAATCCCAACAAATCCCAAAACAATTCCCTTTGTTTTTATGACTTTATATCAGAAATGTTTTTAGAAAAAGACAAAAATTATAGGAATTTATGTGAAAACAATCCTTCGAGTACTCAATTCGAGGACAATATCGATAAATCAATTGAAATAATCGTAAGTCAATCACAGTTTTCATTAAAACAATTTTTATTTGTTTATAATAAGCACTTAATTGGTATATAAATCAAAAATGAACTAAAATTTAAGTATTTGTAAGACCTTTGACCCAAACCTAAGACATAACCCAAGAATAGAGAATAAAATAATGAAATGAAAAAACAATTAAAAGCAAATAAATAAGAGTTAAAACAGAAATACAATGGAATTAATGGAAAAATTCAAAAATAAAGCAAACAATTTGAGATAAATATACCGAATAAGAGATTATTATTATAAATGAGTTTCAAATACTTTTCGATGTTCTCATAAATTAGTTAAAAAATTAAAAACAAATACTCTTTTGTCGCTTATATTCAATGATTTTCTCTATTGAAGCGCTTATTTCAGATATTATATTAGATTTTAAATAAATTTTTGTTTGGATTTTCCACAAATTTAATGATCAATATTCGAAATACTGTTCCCCGGCTTCGCAGACCGCGTTCGGAGAGTTGAGCCGATAGTCAGCCATACATGTGATGCCGTGATAGTGAACTATTGCCGCACAGATCACCAAAATGTGGAACAATTGATGGGAATGGAACTGAAATTTCAATTCAAATTTAGTCAAAACTCAATTAATTGGATCCCTTTCCCACCAATAGGAAAACAATCCCTTTTCAGTAAAGTTTTTACCCAATAATCACACTTTCCGGGGAAAAATCGCTCCGGGATTCGAGAGGCGTATAGAAGAGCGCCAATGATATAGAGTGCGCCCATCAGTATAAGACTTGTAAACGAAGACCTGATCGATGACTCTAACCAAGAGGTCCAGCCGTGACTTATCAACCAATGAATACCCGGAATAACTCCCGACAAACCGAATGACATGAAAACGCCGGCTCTTAGCGGACGAAAGTGCGGTTCAGAGAACTTATCCCAAAGCGAGACAATGACCGAAGAAATGCCCAAAAATATAGTTAAACATAAATAAAATATTTTAGGCATTAGTGAGCAGTAGAAGCCATAGTACAGCCACGGAACAAATGAGCCAGTTATTAACAATGATATCCCAACGTAGTCCAGTCTATTGACAAAATATATCCATTAAAAAGTCATTCGATATTTGATAGGATTTCCATTAAATCAAATGAATATTAAACAGAAACCATTAGAAAGTATTCAATATTTAAAACCAATTAAACTACTAATGAAACAACAGTTGACTCAAAATGAGATACCAATTAATGGAGACATACTTAGAGAAGAGTCTTCCGACCTGATGGGAGTGACAGCTCAGCGTATGATAACATGTGGACAGACCTAAGCATATGATAGCGCCGGCGAAGAAACAGCCGAAAACCATTTTGTCCACAATTGAAATGTTTGAATATTGGGAACAAAACAAGACATAAATGGCCAGAAATAAGAACAGAAGACATCCCAATGCGTGGGTCCATATGTTGAGCGTTTCGGTGTGCAGTCTGAAGGCCGACCAAAAGCATGCCTTGAAGGAAGACAGAGGCGGTCGGTGACCCTTCACCAGATAGTCGTTGTCTCTCAGCCATTGGGGAAGTTCATGAAAGTGGCATACCTTTCCGTTTTCGACAAATAATAACACAATTATTAGAAATATATTCAAATCAAATCATTATTTTAATCACATTATAATCGAAAACTTCATAACTTTTTAGAGAATCGTCAGTAGATTCTTGTAATTCATTATCAATTGTTTCAATATTACTAAAGATATGACTTCCCATAACCTTATGTCTTATGTCTTATGTCTTTTGAAATTATTTTCTGTCAATCGATTACTATTTTAATTATGATTTAATTTAACGTTTATTTCAAATCTAATGCTAAACCGATTCAATACAAATCAATGCGAACATCACTTCGCGTGCATTACATGAGTCTGACTTTTGGCCATTAATTGTCTTAAAACCTAAAACTAGCAAATTGGTATTACCCAGCAATCTTTAATCAATTTACACCAAAATATTCATAATTTTTCATCAAGGTTATGGCAATTATTAGAGAATCGATTGATAGATAAGACATTAATACTCACATTCCAGGCATCGGTCAACACTTTTCGCATAACATTTTCGACATTTTCGGCCTCTTCTAAGACTTTTTTGACGATATGTTCCGCGTGTTCGGCCGCTCGACACGAATACGATGAAGAAATGTCAGCAGAACTCAGGGATGGGTTCGACGAACAGAGCTTCTGGGAGTCGGACATATTCTAACAATATTTCAATACATTTAATGAATCTTCAAAACAGTCGACAGGTATTCAAAATTTTCTTCAAATAAAATACAATAAATTGAAATCAAGTCTCAACTCTAGATTCGAGAGCCAAGAGTAAAGTTTTAGGAAATGATGGAAAATGTTTTGACTTCAGTTCCGACTTTGAGTTTTACTTTTGATTAATGAGTAGTTTTTCAGAATATTTAACTGATTGTAAGACTAGTTGTTGTGTCCAATACTAAAGCATTTCATATAAGAATTCAATACACAAATTAGTTCGTGACCTCAATTGTCGAAACTGGATATCACTTTCACTGCTGTCAGTCCACTCTTCAAAACAACTCTCTCTCTCTCTCTCTCTCTCTCTCTCTCCCTCTCTCCCCATATTTTTCCGTTGCTTTGAGGCATTATTTTAAATGTTTTCATTCATTAAAGAAAATTACATTTTGTTGAGAAGTAAACTGAAATTCTGAACGAAATGTATATATAATTTCGAGGTTAACGCCTAACCGACAAAAGATGTATTGAATTCATATTCAAATACCGATACGGAAGTGATCTACAGATGAAAATGAAAACATTGTGTCGACTTAACTCCTGTTTCATCGGTTTCTCAAACAAAAAATGAGTTCAACAAAAATTGAGAAAATGCATTCAATCCACGAAATTGACGCAAACTAGAAAATAATCTTGCTTGTTCTGCTCAAACATATATTAGATAATTTCAATCAAAAGATAAAAAATATTTATTTAATAAATAAAATCATTTTGAAGTTAAAAATTGTATTGAAATTACTTCCTGTGATCACTATTTCCTTCATTTATTGATTTCATTGAAAAATCATTTAAATTACCGGCAATTCGTTGAATGACATGTGTTATCATATAAACAAAATTTTGCAAGATAACTTACGTATTCAATACAAGATAAGCACCAAAAATAATATAAACTTTAATAATTTTGACCAAATATTAAATCCTAAGCAAACGATTCATTTGATTAAATATAATAAAAGCCCAAAAATTATAGGAATTAATTCAAAAAATAAATAATTGACAGACTTTTGACACAAATGTCTGTCAATTTCATAGAAATTGTATTAAAATTATTAAACAAATTGTTTTCGAAAGTAATGTAAGTATTATTGTCTACTTTTATCCTACAATTTATTATTGAATTCAACGGAAAAGTTGAGAAAATTGATACAAAAAGACTCAATTTAAACAACAATTGACTAAAACTGAGGAAATTATGAGAATGTCATTGAATTTACTTTATTTGACAATAACTTAAATAAAAAGATAAAAACTTAATTCAATGAAAAATTCATTTACAACTCAAGCGAGAGATGAGAAATAAGTTAAGATGTCATTTGTATTAAGGATTTTCCCAAACATTCAAAATCTGATTTAAATAGCAATTTGAGCCAAATATTAATTAAACAAAATATTCAATGAAAGCAATTGTTATAACATTGAAAATGTTTGAAATCTAATTAAAGAACTATTTTCGGATATAAACCCAAAATTCAAGATTAGGAACAAGTCTTAAGTCTTTCGCTAAATTTAAGTTCAAATTTAAATTTAGAGGACATTTGAAGGTATTCTCAGACAAAAGTATTTTTGATTTGATCTTAAGTTCAAGACTTCCAAAAGACTGGATTTCAGCGCAAATTAGATACAAACAAATCAATGACTTTCTATTGACTCTCTCCTAACCTACCCTTCGCTCTAACCGTCTGTGCATTGAATGACTTCTTCGTTCAGAAGTCTTCTCGAGTTAAATGACTCTAAGGTTTGGTAAAGGCTTTCAAACTCTCCGGTCATTAAATCCCTCGATATTCACATTTAATGCCAGACTTTAAATGAGTTCAAAAGTCTTCAATTATTAGATCAAATAATAATGAAAATGAGTACAGTTTTAGAGAAAATTCAAATAAATTAATAAATAAACAAATATTTACCTCAAATAACACTTCAATTGAAAAACTATTAAAACAATAAATATTTGACTTTTATTAACAATTATTAGATTAACAAAACAGACAATAATTTCAACGAAGACTTTATTATTATTTAATTCATTAAAACTTCAAATAATTTTCAAAAAACAAAAAATTATCGAAATTTCAAATTGAATTGAATGCGGAAAATATCACAAAAATTATTGCAAATAATTGACAATAAATTGATTGCAAATAAATAAATCAAAATTAAACCTAAAATTTAATTGAGTTTTATCTGCGAAACAAATTGTCTTCACTTATTAAATGATGATTAATAAGTTTAAAAGGTTAAATATTATCTTGATCAATGATTAAATGAGTAAATGAATGTCTAATCTCATTGAAAGACAATTTAAATATCAATTAAATATCAGCGGATTTTCCAGCGATTAAGACATTGACTGCAGACGTATTGCTATCCCTTTAACGTCTGATGTTTTGCTTCAGAGCTCTCCTCAAACGTCATATGATTTCTTGTTTACAATTTTTTAGACATGATTTGACTCACAAACAATGTTACCAATAAAATAAAGGGTAAGGCTTTTCATAGCTCTCCCAGAATTCAATGATCAACTCAGAGAGGTTTGAGAAGGTATGGGAAGGGAAGGTATGGGAAAGGAAGAGTTTAATCGGTTCTTCATATCTTTTCATACAAATTGACGTCAAAAGAATGGATCGTTTAATTAAAAGAAGGGCAAATATTTGAGTTATTGCCAATTTGACCATAATCATAATCATAATATCATAATTCATTTAATTAAATTTCAATAAAACATTAAAATTAATTTTAATAAATAGATATCATAGTTAGCTACAAAAATACTCAGGAAAATTATATATTTGATAAAGTAACCAGATTTGATTGTATTTGAGCATATATATACACTTTTACCAATCCTTGTGTTCATAGAATTTATCTATCAATTAATCATTAAGGGACAGAATATTAAAAAAAATAATTTGAAATATTCATTGAAATTATCGATAAAATCAAAAAATAAATCTACTCTTGAGATTGTCGACAGTATATCTTCACGATATTATTCTTTTAATTTCATTGAATTTTACAAAAAATGATATCTTTGCGAATAAATCAATAATAAGGTGAATGACATACAAATAAACTTTTAATTAATTACAAATTAAAAAACACATTTGATATTAAGAAAAATAATGATAAAAATTCACTTTTGTTTATGTATTTGTCTATTTATAACGATTTGTAGAGCTCAGGAATATGATGTTCAATGTAGTGAGCTAGGTACTCTAAATATTTGTGAATTATTTTTATCAATCTCTAATTTTCAGGTGAAATATGTAATTCAAAAATGGATTGTTGTGTCGGTATATGTGAACCAACCAGATATCAGTACGGGATTTGTCGGCGCATCAAAAGAATGGTAGAAAATTATGATCTAGGTGACTCTTTAATGAGAACATGCAAAAAAGATGAAATAAGGTGTCGTATTTCTGGTGAATGCTGCTCTCGGTTTTGCCACCCTGGTACTATGAAGTGTAGAAGTATCTACAGTACACCTTAAAGGATTTTATTGACATCCTAGTTCATTTCTCTATAATTGATCGATTGATTGAATTCTGTATTCCATTTAAAAATTTGGAATAAAAAATGTTTATATTTTAAAATATAACTTTGATTTTCGATAAATTATTTTTTTAATATTAAAAATAAAGTCATACCTGAGTTGTGGCCAATAATTAGAGCAAACAATTATTAACTAATTGACAGAATATTATTGAAATACAAATTGAAGTCACGTTTCAATTGAAGTCCGATAATTAAATCCATGGAAACGTCTCCTGAAAACTCAAATACCATTTGAGATGACTATAAATGAGCTATTAATGAAACCTAACATTTATTTGGAGTCAAAAATACATTTATTAAAAAAAATATGAATCGTGTGTCCGGTCCACAGATTTTAGTTACTTTAGCCTCAGAAGAGAGACTCGATAGTGACTACAAAATCAAATTGATCAAGGTGTTCGACTGGATCTGTAAGTTCTTTTTATAATCAATTAAACAAAATTATTGTTAATTTAAACCAAAGTTTTATTTATGACAATAAGCCTGATATGGGTATCAGCGCTGACCCGAACCTGCTTTGAAAAAGCGATACTTATTGGAGTGGTTTCGACAATAGTTGTGTTGACACTATTCCTGATAATCTACAAAATCGGAAAATGGAGATTTGACGCCAACAAAGACCTCGAAAATAGTAAAGTTATCTTCAATTTCGACAAACTTTTACCTAAAAAACGTAATTCAGTTCTTTCTGAGAGTAGTCTGAGTGCTGCCAATTAGTCCAAACAATTGTATCTTTCAATAATAGGCAGTCTTCACATAACCTTGCTAACTTATTATGTAACCTATGGATATTTTAAAAATAAAACTAATTGTTTAAATTTACCATAAGGGTTTTAAATCACCATATAGATTGTGACATTGCGTCTATCACCAATTTTTATTTACAGGAAAGTAACTACCTGAAAATTCTATCTAGATAAAATTGATAGAAACATGCAAATGATTATCATTTGGAAGAAACGCAACAACAGATCGTCTGATAATTTAAATTTCAATGAATTGATGCCATTATTAACAAACATTTTAGACTATTTCGCATTTTTAGTTTGTCTTCACATCTATTTCTACACTTATATCAAGTA